>CALYLW010001834.1:4451-92691 GCA_944989445.1 Ampullaceana balthica
TAATATAAAGCCCAAGTCATTAACCGGCTTTCTGTGGAACGCTGAGGAACGATGTACAACAGTCTATAGCAGTTAAAAAATCGTGTGGTGATTAGCACTGTAAAAATATTTAATATGACTTCATTGTTTGATCTTATATTTAATACAAGGCGCGCAAAAAGGTGTGCAAAATAATTATCAATTAAAGACGTGCTGTAAAAAAATATTATATGACGTCATTGCTTTAGCTTATATCTTAATTTTGGAAAAGGGAACGATGTAAATATAGGATTTGATGATTTATAAATTATAAAATACTTTGTGTACATTTCAGGAAGTTTAATATTTCGTATTTATCAAACAAGGATAATTTACTTGGGGTTTTGACAAAAAAAGTGGGCGCCGTAGGCGCCCTAAAGCCGGTGTGGGCGCCTTAGGCGCCCTACAACCCCTAGTTTATTTATAGTAAAGCACGTTCTTTCGATGTGACGTCACATTTCTTAAACACCCCCCTCGTCACACATTTTCACAAATGGGTGACCCCCCTTCGCCCCTAGGCGCGTGACATCATTTATGGACGGCCCCTTTATGTAATACTTTAATTTTACAGCAATCATATACATATTGTTTTATTTGTTATATTACAGATATCAAGTATACGCTGAAATTGCATAATAATTTCTTTCTTTCTTATTACCTTTATTTTGCAGCAAGCTCTGTTTCTCGCATTGGGATGTAGTGGGTACAGAACTACTCTCAAAATCTCCTGAACCGTGACAGGATCTGGCAACTAACCCCTTGTAAGTTGAATAATGCTAATGTAGATATGAAAGCAAATTAATGTTTGCACCTAAATGCAAAACAAACATTTTCCTGGGAAGGTTTCACCAGACCTTTCTTCTTTCGCTCGATATCCTTCTGCACTCTGAAAGTCTCCTCCTTTCCCAACGCCGATCAAGGTCACCGGTCACATGGGAGGGGTAGGTGGACGACGTCAAAAGAAAGTCCAAAAAATTAGTCCGGTGCGCTCTGTCATGTCTGTCACATTATAGCTCAATTATTCGCCTTTTTTGTGCAGAATTGATGTGTGGATTAAACGTGTGCCTCTCCAGCCTCTGTAAACAACTGGAAATTAGCTTAGCAGCTGCTACAAGTTAAATAACCGGAGGGACCTAGACGAAATGTTTTCTAGACATATGGTCCATAAATGAAATGCTTTCCGGAAAGAAAGGTTGGTTAAAATAAACAACAACTCACCGTTAGAAGTTTGGCTATTTCCAACAAAAATTTAAGATCCGTCTGCTCCAAACAGGACGTTGTGCTGTAGGTGTTGCTATAGGAACCGTCGTCAGCAAACTGACCGTCAAGAGACCTTTTCCCGTTATTTCCCCAATCAGGGGTAAAATGAATTTGTCCCAAAGTTAGACCGATGGTAATGAGGGTCAAGAAGGTCACACTGCTGGCGTGCTTCATTCTGATTGGCTGTAATAAAAAAAAATATATTTGAATCAAAATTTTACGGAAAATAGTGAAACATCTGAACAACTTATTTCTTCGAATTCGTTGTCAGTGAGAAATATTGTTACTGATGTGATTGATAGATGTGTTTGTAAGGTGGGGGATTTGTGTATTGGCATCAATATAATACACTGGCTAACAATGAGGTGTTACTTAACAAAAATACCTTGGTAAAGCCGAATAAGATTTCTGGATAATATTGAATCCGATACACTGATAAATTTAATACGATACACTGGTAAGGCTGACAACAATAAATATAGTGCAATAAAAATAATGTAACTTAGAGAGTGAAACAATAAATAAGCAATTTTTAAAAGAGGACCATGTGAGGAAAATATTATAAAACATAAAGATATTTAAAATTTATATGAAATACATTACGAAAAGAATGACAGTAGGAGTGGAGATTTTCACTTTATGTGGCCAAAAGATTTAAACTGAATGTAGACAAAACTTAAAGATTTTAGCTTTATGAATTTTTGAAGAACGAAGCGCATTTTATTCTTGGCGCATTTTAAGTAACTTTTATAAAATTCTTAATTTTATTTAAGTTGTAGGCATTTTGAACTAACCCGTCGACATGTTAAGAAAAATACGCTATCAGGCAAACACGATTTTTGAAGTCTGAAAATGTCCAGTGTGAAGTATTACATACTATTTAAAAAAACCATAAACGTATAAAGGCAAAACAATTGGACACTAGAAACAAGAATTTGTATTTTAATAACTTTACTTCCTTAGAATTATTGAATTATTCTGTTTTATAAAAGCTCAGAAAACTTTCTTACATACGGTACTTATATATGAAACACCAGAAAAGGGCGCGTCTCTCTGGGGTACTACGGTACTCAGCTCAATATTTCTGTCTTGTAATGTAATTATGAATCTCAAAAAAAATTTTTTTAAAATTTAGAAATAACTGAAAACACAATTAATGATCTAATAACTGGTCATGAGCTCTAACCTAGGTTTATAACTTACCGGACCACAGGTCAAACTCCGGAAATGAAAAGTTGAACAACTATTTATAGCCTCATTTGTTTCCCGCCCCTTCCACGCCACGACACCGCTGACTCCCACGCGGGAAATGTCTGATTTGTTCCAAGCCTTGAAAACAGTCGATTTCATTTTGGGGGCACAAAGAGATGCGCGTGCGTGGGGGTGGAGGTGGATTTAAAGTTTTTTTTCAAAAATTTGAAAGATGTTTGTATTTGGTGCTCTGTACTGTTAAGTTGACTTCTCGTGGCATCACATTACAAGTTTTGAGTTCTTATATTGGGGACTCTTACTTTTGAGTTTGGGGAGCATGACATTCGAACGTTTTCTACATTAGCTATAGAATGACATTTTGACAAGTTAGATAAAATACCATAAACTCTCGAGAAGCAGTGACATGACATTGTAATTGTAACTTTCAACACGACGTAACTTAAAATTGAATTTATAATTGGATGCATAATTATCGCAAAAATTGATTTGAAAATGAAGACATTGAAATCATGATAAAACTAAACAAAAATGTCTTATGGGCTAATAATATGTTTGTTTACGCTGCCGAGCAATGTTTCGGTTTGTGTGTAAGCTGACATTTCTTGTACCAATAGACGTAGCTCATGTGTGTCATTCACTTCTTTAAAAAAAATCATTATCAATTCTTTGTATTGCATGTATATATTTCAGGTATTTTAAGCGAAGCGCGGTAAGCTTTGGGCTCGTGTACCATGCTATACAAGTTCATAAATAATTATCATTTTTATTATTATGACATTTGCTACAATAAAGCCGTTTTGTGCACGCGAATCTGTTGGTTCAAATTATAAGTGAGTTTTGTCGCGCAATAAAATAAGTATCATTTGACCTGCTAATATGAGGCTTGTTGATTCATATGACCCAGGTCATGACTCATAATGGCGTGTTAATATTGACAATTTTATCGACAGGGGGCAACCCTGATGGTCAGATGAATGACCAATATTTGGTAAGCTTTGGGCAACTGCCAGGTCTATTTAGACAAGAGAATTTTTTTTGGCTTTCATCAATTCCGAATTCCTTTAGTGACCCTTCCTCTCGATAGCCTGTCTAGGTGTTCTCCACACAGACTCGTGTACCCAATGTCCCATTTCTCTCGAGTAACCATTCACCCTCTTCTCCAATTTACGACAGCATATCTCCTCTTTATTCCCAAGCACTCTCTCCTCTTATGTTCCCCAGCGCAATCTCCGGTTATGTTCCCAAGCACCCTTTACTATCTTGTTCCCTAGCACCCTCTACTCCCTTGTTTCCTAGCACCCTCTACTCCCTTGTTTCCTAGCACCCTCTACTCCCTTGTTCCCTAGCACCCTCTACTATCTTGTTTCCTAGCACCATCTACTCCATTGTTTCCTAGCACCATCTACTCCCTTGTTCCCTAGCATCCTATACTCTCTTGTTCCCTAGCACCCTCTACTCCCTTGTTTCCTAGCACCCTCTACTCCCTTGTTCCCTACCACCCTCTACTCTCTTGTTCCCTAGCACCCTCTACTCTGTTGTTCCCTAGCACCCTATACTCCCTTGTTCCCTAGCACCCTCTACTCTCTTCTTCCCTAGCACCATCTACTCCCTTGTTCCCTACCACCCTCTACTCTCTTGTTCCCTAGCACCCTCTAATCTCTTGTTCCCTAGAACCCTCTACACTCTTGTTCCCTAGCACCCTATACTCTCTTGTTCCCTACCACCCTCTACTCTCTTGTTCCCTACCACCCTCTAGTCTCTTGTTCCCTAGCACCATCTACTATAATGTACCAGTTGAGCCATCATTACCAGCAAAAGCCATACAACATAATTAACCATTTTTAAATCCTCTATATTAACTCGTGGTGTCTGCTTGCTTGCACCATTGAACCCTTGCACCCTTACTTGTCGCCAAAACTTTGGATCAATTTTAACCCACTTGCTCGTAAGCTAGCAAGCTGAAATGTTGCAGGCAGTTTTCTGGCGATGATAAAAACTATGTATCAAAATTTCAGATCGATCACATGTACAGTAATTGAATTATTGATTTTTTAGATAATTTTATTTATTCCTATGTTTCATGTTATTTTTTGAGATAGAGTGTAAGGGTGCGAATTATATTGAACAACCTTTCTGTCGCGCAATTAGGTGCGCATTTTATTGACAACACTTTTTATAAACACAATCCTGATCGGTGCGCATTATATTAAACATGTTTTACGACACAACTACAATTTTGTATTTTTGGATGGTCTTGCGCTGCGTATTATAATGAAAATTCTTTTAGTTACTTATCGTACATAAAGGATTTATAGTCAAAAACTTGTTTTTTTATGGGTTTTTTTATTTTAAAAATTAAATCCTTTATATTAACTCGTGGTGTCTGGTTGAACCCTTGATTGCTTGTCGCCAAAACTTTGGATCGATTTTCAACCCACTTCCTCGTAAGCTAGCGAGCTGAAATTTAGCCGGCAGTTTGGTGGCGATGATAAAAACTATGTATCAAAATTTCAGATCGATCACATGTACCGTAATTGAATCATTGATTTTTTAGATTTATTTTATTTATTCCTATGTATAATGTTATTTTTTGAGATAGAGTGTAAGGGTGCGCATTATATTGAACAACCTTTCTGTCGCGCAATTAGGTGCGTATTTTATTGACAACACTTTTTATAAATATATTCCTGATCGGTGCGCATTATATTAAACATGTTTTACGACACAACTACAAATTTGTATTTTTGGATGGTCTTGCTCTGCGTATTATAATGAACATTCTTTTAGTTACGTCTCATACATAAAGGATTTATAGTGAAAAACTTAATTTTTTACGTTTTTTTTATTTACACATTCCCATCAACCAGTCGGGATATATCCCAGTCTAGAGATTTTATTAGTAAAGAATAGTGGAGATATAAACCGATAGTCGGGAGATATTTAAAGAAACATTCGTGGAGTTATCAGTAACAACTGACGACTATTTCCTCCGTGTTTCTACGTTAAATCATGATACATTATGGATTTATTCTGTTAATATATTTTAGACCGCTTCATTATAAAAAAATTACTTTTGAAGCTCTTGTTTTGATGTATTCAGAAATGGGTCTACATATGTTTTCAATAAATATACCTACAGATTTACTTGTTTAAATGCTTGCTTTAATGGATCGTAAGAGAGCTCCTTGTGCACTATGGTGTGGACAACAATATTGATGAGGCCACACTCACACCTTCCTCCCTCTCCTCGTAAATCCATTTAGTGCACTAAAAACTTCAAAGGACGTTTGCTTAGAATAAAAGATCTCCATTTAGATACTGTGAACTTTTAACGCATTGAGTGTTGCTGTAGAAACGAGTAACAGCTTGAGCGAAAGTTTTGTGCACGGGAGAGATACCTTATTTAACACCCACAACATATTTGCTATAACACATCTATGATAGAGATTTGTAAACATCCAACATATTTAATATAACACATCTATGATAGAGATTTTTAAACATCCACGTATTTATTATAACACATCTATGATAGAGATTTGTTAACATAAATTAAGTTAAATGTACCCTTTTATTGCATGCAAATAAAACGTTTGTATGCTTCTACAGACTAACTTGTTTTAAACCCGGGAAAGCCGGGTACTTGCCCCTAGTTTAATATAACACATCTATGACATTTGTATACTGACAGCTTCTTTGAGAAAAAAATCTCATCGTTACGGTGACTTTTTGACTGCTTTAAATTGAATCTTTTAAAGTAGACAACGAATGGATTGTGAACTAATCTGACATAGGCGTACCCTACAGTAAACGAATTTGGCATAGGCGTGCTTCCTGACTTTGGACGTAGTTTCCAGAATTAAATTGAAATGACTATTTATTTAACCAAATTTATTTCCAAACATGAGCCGTTGAAATTTACTCAGAAGTGCTAAATATTTACTTATCACGTGACCTAATACTATGAACCAGGAACATGAACTGAATTAACCTTTTTTAAAAATAAAAAAAACATCATCAAGTATTCTCTAATGTTAGACAATATTATGCTATTAACATTTCAAACACGTCTTTAAAATTTCTTCACACGGAGTGCCCAATGTTTACGTTTAAACATAGACAGTTTAAAAAAAAGAGTTATTTAAATTTGGATGAGAAATTTGTTTTCTCGCTCTTAACTAATCAACTAAAATACATTGTCGCAAACAAGCAAAAAACGCGTCACTCCCAGCTTTGTATAACAGAAGAGCTGATGTTTCGCGGTTTTACTGAGGCACTAATAAAGTCTTTTAGCATTAAGATTTGTTTGCATTAGTTATGAATTTTTTTGTCTTTTGGAGTGTAGACATTCATTCTGCAAATGTACGTTTACCTCTGTCAAAAATTAAATTTGCAATGTCAAACAATCAAATCCGCAGTACCTAAGCTTGTTACACTCTCTGAAAATCAACGATAGATCTACCATAGGATTTGAGCAGATCATCGATAGTTCTACAATAAGCTTTTAAAAGATCATTAAAAATCCCCACAATAGAGCTTCCACGTGCTTTCAAGTGGGCCTCCCACAGAGCTGCCGAATAGGATTTCAATAAGGGATCAAATGATCCTGAATAGACTTTCAAAACATCACCAAGAAATCTTCAACAGGCTTGAAATAGGTCGTGATGAATAGAACTCCAATAGCTCATCCTAATGGCCTTCAATTGACCTTAAATACGCTTTTACAATTTTAAACTTTTCACAATTGCAACATGTCGATGTTAATTATTTCCATATTCTTATATCGTAGAGCTCTTTGACAATAACATCCTAATGGAAAACGGTTAATGGAACATACATGCATTTGAAGAAAAAGGACTGTCAGATCTGTAATTTCAACCGTAGTTCCTGTCACAATACTTACATCCTAACAAAATAAGATTTAATCGCTGATAGGCGAGTCTGGTGAGCACACGAAGGAATTTGTACATCCCAAAGCAAACAATTTATAGCCCAATTATTGTCCGATTTGTGCAGAACAAATTGTGTCCGTCGCCTGCCAACAGCTGGGGTCCAGTTTGTGACGCCTGTGGCCGGAGTTCTCATGAAACGATTGTCCCCCCCCCCAACTTCTTGCACTAATCTCAGTAGACATGACAAATAGAAAAGAGGATTGAAATATTCATCGACCCAAAACAGTTGCAAAATTTACATTAGCGTATATATTTCCTTTAAAGATCATTACAGAATTTATAATTTTTTACAAGGATGTGAACGTTTGGCACAGTCCAGGGAGGAAGGAAAAGAGGCAGACAAAAAAAGAGATGGGAGGACCATATCAAAGAGTGGACCGGCCTGTCATTCAGCGACTCTTAAAGGGCAGCACAGGACCGGAACAAATGGCGTGAGGTAGTGAGCAGTTCACGATGGTGCCCCAACGACCCAACGACGGGTTAAGGGATAGTTCAATTTCAAGGACGTTTCTTTTAAGTTCAAACGTTGCTAAACAGATTAAACAAGCTTATAAGGACTTTGAGATTGAAAAAATGGTATCCCCTCATATTTTTCACAAATTTAAGATGATTCGCGATATTCACAATCTTAGAAAACAAAAAGAAAACTTTTCGATCTTCATATTAAACAGATTTAGCACGACAAGACTCTTCTTTATTCAGGTGGTGCAGAGTTGGTCAGAATCTAATATCAACCATGGAAACAATGGATCAATAAAAATTGGTAAGAAAATAAGTCAGCTTGCCATTCTTCAAATTTTTATTGGATATTCTTCTCTTAATTATAACGAGGCAAGAAATTTCGCAAGTGTATCACGTGATAGCTATAAATAATATGGAGTTACGTTTGAGCTGAAACATTTAGCTGAACATTTTGTTTAAACTTTAAATAGGAGAGATCTTATTATTATTACTCCGTCCAAATAGGGTCAAAACTAAATATTGCTACAACTGGTTGTCCATTATACTAATAGAAAAAACAACTTCTTCTTATATTTTTAAAAATTGTTTTCTTTTAAATTGATTGGAAGAAAACTTAAAATTTCCTGCCAGCCGCCATATCCGGACACAGCTGTTCCACGTCAAACTGCGAGAGAATATCAAAGCCAAAAGGTTGTGAAAATTCTGACGCCAAATGGGCACCGAACAATGAAACAAAGGAGGTTATAGAAATAGCTGTGAGACAATGACGAGATCAGACTTGTCTTGCAACAGGTCAGTATTAAGTGGGAATATTTTGTTAACACGTATTTGTGTTAGTTTTATAACAGATTTAGACAGTGGCGTAGCAAACATGAGTGCCTCTCTTTCGCACCCCTATCCACGAAACAAACAGCTTATGACAAATTTAATTCATCAATAAAATAAGAATTTTAAGTTTATGTTTGTCAGATGGTAATGACTAGATACACATGAGGTGTAGTACTACACATTACGCACCAGAAGTGTACTTGTGGTTGTCCCGGACATATTATTCTTATCCCTCTCCCCCACTCTCTTCAGATACGAAAAAAGCTATCTGAGCGTCTAGATTCTAGATAACAGTGAACTTCGAATCAACCCATTTCATGTTGGGGCAAGCATGGATATTCTGATGGGAGCTGGAGCGAACGCTCCTAAAACCCTGGCAAGTAGAGTGGTCCATTTGTTGGACAGTGCAATGTGACATTGTCTGAATGTAAGACTTCCCTTCCACCCCACCCCCACAACATCTAGCATGTGTCACAACGTCATAAGATGCGCCACTGTTTCAGGAGACATGCGTCAATTATGTCAGACCGATTACTGGATATCAAATATAACTCATGATCCAACTCCAATATTTTTTTCCAGTTTTTCACATTTTAATTTTTTTAATAATCCGTATAGAGATGAGACTTCCCTGTAAGAATTAACATTTTTAGTTTAGATAAGAACGATATCTCGACAACACATCTCAATGAACTAATCCTAGAAACATCAACTCAAGCTAGGACTAAACTCTGTGCATCAAGAAGTCAGTATATAGATACAAAACTGAGACATTTATAACTGTGCCTGGCAAGTCTATAGGACATTACCCGGAGTCCTGGACAATAAGAACATTTACTTCACTTATTTTACTTTCTCAAAGAGCGCTTCACGTGTATAAGTCTAAATGTTATTTATTATTTATGTAATTGTTTTCCGACCACTTTATTTTTTTATAAATAGGTGTAATAAGAAGATGAATCTGATATCTGATGAATTCGGTGAACATCTTCGTGGTTCTAGAAAAGAACGGGATGCATATCTAAAGTCTCGCTAATCTTGCGGAAGACGCACACTAAAAAGTTGCATTTGATGTAGTCATCAAATCACTGAATTCTTCCAAAAGTACGCAATCGATAGCGAGGAAATTTAACAGATTAATTGAATTTTTTATCATTATACACCACATATCGAATACTTACGCTTATCTACTTAACTTTCGGTGCCACCATGGTAAAAGATGGGTTTGGTCTATTAACTTTTGACCAGTATTTCATTTTTTAGCCTTATGATAAGAATATTTGTTCTTAATTTCCCTTGTTTCTACTGAGAACTATTTCTGGCATGAAGCTTCGTTTTATTGGTTTGTTAAAAAAATTCTATTAAGCCTTTACACATTATCTTCAACTCTACAATAAAAAAGAAATATTCGAGGCTTTCTAATTTATCGACGATATTTTGGAAATCGAAATTGATACTAAAATACTATCCAATTTTGGTTTTGTTCTGTTGATATAACTACAAACAGAAATGAGTGTTACGGAAAAGTTTTTCTTTGTTTTTTTTTAGTTTCAAAATTTAAAGTGTGAATTGCCGCCTTGCTTTAAAAGTTCACAATTTGATGAAATGAATTAGATATCTTAACAAATGCAGCTAAGTATCAAAGACCTTTGATACGGCTTCTTGAAAGTTTAACGAACAATAGTAAAGAATGTTACAGTCAACACTTTTATGACATTAATCTAACTTTGACATCGTTTCCTTTCGCAGAATTAGATCAAGTTTTCTATAACCCACTTCAACATTTTCACTGATTCACTTCTTCATTTTCGCGACATCTATGTTGAAAAGAAACGCTTTCTTTATTAAACTATAAAGAACTTCTCACTCTTTAGTTGAACACGAGACCTGGATGTTTATTATATTGTTAGTTACTCTATGGAAAAAAAATAGTACCATTTCTTACCAGACCCTTGGAGACAGACGGTTTAAATGGACTTGACTCAAGACTTTGGGCCTTTTATGTTAAAATCTGTGATGAGCCACATGTCCGAGGGCGTGCAGGACAGAAAACATCCGCCCCAATCGACCATCTTCTGGAAGGACAACTTTGCATCCTAAATGACGCCCGAGGAGACGGCCCCAAGATATTAGAAGTGAGGAGAGATGGCTAACACAGCCGGCTATTCCGTTGGACTTGTAATTAAGTTGGCTTGTTAGTTACACGACCACTTCACCGCCCCCTCTCCCAACTTTCAACCCGCACCCATAATTCAATAAGAAAAGCACGGGGGGGGGGTCCAAGTTTGATACAAGCACAACGGGTTTCTGTTGGGGGTTTGGGGTGCTACGGTTTTTTTCGGTTACTGAGTTCGGATATGAGTTACGGTTACTTGGGTTATAGCTGTGTGCTTCTGTTACTGTACCTTTTTCTGGGCTATGGTTACTTTTTGTGGCTTGGTGCTCAGGCTTTTAGGCTGGGTTTGGTGCCACGGTTCAGTGATGATGCAATTATTGAATGTGGTTTACTATTACTGTACGCTTAATGCAAAGATGTTGTACAATCAAAGCTTTTTGGGAACAATACTTTGAAAATTTAGTGAACATTTACGTCGTTTGCGGAGTAGGTGTTCGAACAAGAAAGTAGTAGAACATAATAATATTATTTAGTGCATCTCCAAACCTCGGGGACAAAATATCTCATCTGTTACAGGCGCTTCATCTATACAGAAAATTATTGTTTCATGATGTTTGTAAGATAGACTCCGTTCTTGCCGTGCTGAGAATCACGGATGATACAAAAAGAGACGACTGTTCAAGTTTCCTGACCGGCCATTTACATCTCTCTAATTTCATGTTCCCTTATTTATAATGTGGCTTAGGGTGCTTTTGACCCGTATATCAAGCTGCTTTAAGTTGGATAATGTATTTTAAAAAAAATGGGAATAACATGACGTCAAACATGTTTTGTTGCAGCTACTCTCCGCCCCACAAGCGTTTGAACGGTGAAGAGGTGTTAAAAGGGGAATTAACGCTGGACATGCACACGCTAGGAGTTAGTAGAGGGGAAGATTAAGTTAATGGCGTGGTGGTTCAATGATCGTATCAACATCCAACATCAGGGAAGCATGTAAGGTTAAAGCGAGATGAATTTAAGGCGTTATCTATTTTACGACACCCCAGGTGCCAGCATAGAGAATCATTGCCGAAATACTCGAGGTACGATTTAAATTCTTCTAAGACAAATATGTTGATGTGGCGGTTTTGGTGTGGCCGTATACAGGTTCTGTGTGGCAAGCTACGGGTTCTGTGTGGCCATCTACAGGTTGTATGTGGCCATCTACACGTTCTGTGTGGCCATCTACATGTTATGTGCGGCCATCTATGGGTTTGGTGCGGCCAGCTACGAGCTTGGCGTGACCAGCTAGTGGTTTGGGGTGACCAGCTACGGGTTTGGCGCACCAGCTATGGGTTTGGTGTGGCCATCTACGGGTTTGGCGTGACCAGCTACGGGTTTGTGGTGACCAGCTACGGGTTTGGTGAACCAGCTACGGGTTTGGCGTGACCAGCTACGGGTTTGGACTGGCCATTTACGGGGTTGGCGTGACCAGCTACGGGTTTGGGGTGACCAGCTATGGGGTTGGTGCGTCCAGCTAAGACTTCTGCGCATGGGTTTTGTGCGGCCCACGGAAGCATGCAACAAATTGTGAGGGGAAAAAAATCAATAACTTTTTTATTAAAGTTTGTGCTTGAAACGAGGCTGGCTGTTTAGGAGAGCATTCCTGGAATTCTAAGCCGTCGCCTTGAAAAGGTAGCTTTGCACTGCACTGGAGTTGAATAAATAAACTTTAATAATCTGATGGTCAGCTTCATTTCACTCAAGTATTAATTGTTTTATTAACAATAAATTTCTTTCATCAACGAAACTACAACAGAAATTTGAAGTTTGTTTTCGGCTTTATATGTACTGAAGTAAATCAATTTAACATCATTGACCGAAACTGGTCTTTTAATACCTACGCTGTTTATAAGATTGAAATGCTATACTAAGATTATTTCAATTTTCTAGGAAACAGTAATGTTTTTTTTTAAAAATCTAAAAGGGAAGTAATTCAATTAAAAGATATATAGTTGATGTTGTTTGTTGATTTTTGGTTGAAATTGAATTAACTCCCTTAAAAAGATATCATCTATGCATCTTTTGATATCTTACGCTATCTCTTTTTTAAAATACCTTATATTAACTTCGAACTCTTGTCTCTCTCTGTCTGTCGTCATCTTTTCGTACGTCTGTCGGGCGGAAAAACAAAAGTAAAAGATGACACACTTGTCGTAATGCCATCGAGCTGAAATTTGGCACATAGACTCGTATCACATAACAATACATCGTATCAAAATTTCAAATCGATCAAACGTACCGTAATTAAATTAATGCATTTTTAGTTTATCTCTATACAACGTATGTAATTCAATTTCACAGTTTGTTATTGTTTTATTTTTTCACGTGACAGTTCAGTTCACGCGTTGACGCCACCCGTCGATATACCGGCATACTTTTGTTTACATTTTACGTGTCAGGCTGAGCTCGGTCCAGCGATCGGTGACCAGACCTTTCCCCTCTCCCACCCCACCCCTAGGTTATAAAGCAAAGGGGAGTTAAGACAGATTCCGTCTTTAAATGTTTGTCGCGTTTGAACATAATCAATACTTTTAGTTATGTCTCATATATAAGGGATTTATTGTCAAAAACTTTGTTTTTACGGTTTGTTTTATTTAAATCCCTTATATTAACTTCACCGCCGTCTCTGCCTGTCTGTCGTTCGTCGTGGGCGGGCGGGCGGAAAAACAAAAGTAATAAATGACCCACTTCCCGTAATGCCATTGAGCTGAAATTTTGCACATAGACTCGTGTAACCTAACAATGCATCATATCAAAATTTCAGATCGACCGAACATACTATAATTAAATTAATGCATTTTTAGTTTATCTCTATACAACGATTGTAATTCAATTTCACTGTTTATTATTGTTTTTTGCACGTGACAGTTCAGTCACGCGTTAACGCCACCCGTCGATTCCCAGACTCCCTCCCGTCCCTTCCCCCATTTTTAAAGCCAGGGGATATCACTCGGTGTCAGTCTGGAAATGTTTGTCGCGTTTGAAAATAATCAATACTTTAGTTATGTCCCATATATAAGGAATTTATAGTCAAAAACTTTGTTTTTACGGGTCTATTTTATTTAAATCCCTTATATTAACATCACCGCCGTCTCTCTCTGTTCGTGTCAGGTGGAAAAAAAGTAAAAAATGACCCACTTCCCGTGATGCCATCGAGCTAAAATTTGGTACATAGACTCGTGTCACCTAACAATGATTCGTTTCAGATCGATCGAACGTACCGTAATTAAATTAATGCATTTTTAGTTTATCTATATAAAACTATATGTAGCAGTCGCTATTGTTTACAATTTACGGGTCACTTGACTTCACGCCAGCCATTGGTGACCACATCTCGTGTTTTAACCAGAGAGAATTCACTCAGTTTCAGGCTGTAAATGTTTGTCGCATTGGAACATAATCAATATAAGTTATGTCTCATATATAAAGGATTTATAGCCGAAAAATTTGTTTTTACGTTTTTTTATTATTTGCACACGAGTTTATTTTAACTCTGCATACGGACCAACGAAGCTTAGACTTAGAGGGAACATTGCATGGTAGGCAAACGATTTCTCTGAACGGAAACAGTAACCTTTATCTACATTTTGAATATTCACGCCAGCAGCCAATAGTTTAAAACCAAAATGTTCGTGTAATCGTCCGGAAATTAGTTTATATTTATCGGACGATATGTTTTATTTGTTCGTTGAGTAAGGCTTTTTACCGAAACGTTCTTCGTTCTGTGACGTCTTTTCAGCCCTATACATAACCTGTTTTAGTAACATATACATTTATTTCTTCTCACGACCTCTCTCACTGGCTCTCATTATATTTTCGGGTGCCTTTTCCCCAAGTATATTCAACGAGCGTAATACCCGTGCTTTGCTACGGGATTAACATAATTAAAATAACAATAATTTATTTTTGGGTCTAATATTCACCTTAAAAGTATAACTAAATTTTAAAATGTCACATGCACGTATTTCAAAATACACACCATACGAAACGGGACATTTGATACAAACAAAATCTAAACATCATCGATTAAGCCTTGGCTCTTTTAAAATCTTTTATATTAACTCGTGGTGTCTGCTATATTGCTTGCCGCAAAAACTTTGGATCGATTTTTAACCTACTTCCCCGTATCCAATAGAGCTGAAATTTTGCAGACAGACTCGTGGTGACGATTAAAATGATCTATCGATATTTCACATCAATCAAATGTGCTGTAATTAAATTAATGAATTTTTAGATTATATCTATGTATCACTGTATCACTATGTAGCATGTAAATTTTTGTGCTAGACTTTCGCGGTGCGTATTATATTGAGCAACCTTTTTAATATTTTTCTGTCACGCGGTGCGGTGCGTAATATATTGATCATAATTTTAAAATAATATATTCCCTATCTGTAAATGTTTATGCTAGTCTGCCGCGCGGTGCGGATTATATTTAATTTTTAGTTATGTCTTAAATATAAAGGATTTATAGTCAAAAACTTTGTTTTTTTTATTACATCGTTCCCTTTCACAAATTAATATAAGCTATGTCACGTCATAAAATATATTTTTGGCGAGAAACAGGCTCTGTTAATCTCGACACCTAAATTTTAATTTTTTTTAAATCGTTAGTCACCCCGCATAGCGATCACTGACAGACGTGCCTAAGCGCATTTTATTATATTAGATATCATTCAGTCTGTCGGTCTGTCAGTCTATCCCTTGGCTCTCATTATTTTAATCGTTTCTGTCTACATATCTCTCTTCTCTCGTCAATGTCATAATTCTATCTCTCCCTGTCTCTCCCACCATCTCTGCGGATTTTAGAGAACAAAACTTCTAAAGAGCCGGCTATCCTGATAGAGCCTTCATTCTCATAGGAATCATAAATTGAACTATATTAAGTATTTCGTCCAACCTATGGTTATATTGAGAATTGTGAACCTTAAGCTGACAGAGCCACTGACTTCAAAATACTGTAAAAATAAATTATTGGTGAACACAAGTACAAAACGAGTGATTGTGTGCTCTATTCTCAGAGGCACTCGACGTAAGTTGAAATCATTTTAAAATTCAATAGCAAAATCAACACGGTCAAGATGATCGTAAATATTGCAGCCGATCGGTCTGCCACGATTTTATGAACCACGTTTGCTCGACCCATTTCAGTCGCATAAATCTTAAATATCTTGTTTTTTTAAAAATATTTCACGTGATTTAAAATACAAGTGTTATAAATACATTCCAAATCTTGCATTTATGTTTTTCTCTTTACATATCATTATCGTACAATTCCATAAACTTAATTTTAAAAAGAGACAAGAGGGACACACATTCTTAAAAATATATTATTGCCTTCTTTTAATGAAGACGTATTGGAAGTAAGTACCTTGGGAAACTTATATTGAACCAAATTAAGTTAAACACAATTTTTAAACGAAATATCAGGTCATGGATTACCTCTAATACACCGGATTTTTTAAGGAGGGGTTGGGGGTGGGGGTCGGGTGAAAACATAATAATTCAGTACATTGATAAAAAATTTAGAGCTAAACCTAATATTATAATTTAAAAAATTAAGAATTTCTCATATATATATATATATATATATATATATATATATATACACACACACACACGAATATACATATATATATATATCATCAACATTCATAATTTGCAATGTATGTCTGTCTGTCTGTCCGTGACGCTACTAATTTTAGAAAGCAGCGCACCAAATTACTGCACCAAAAATAACTCTTTTCGAACGTTCCACATAAAATTGTGGGATATGAAAATAAATGAATAAAATAAAAATAAATAAAATTTCTGAATTACATTACTTTTTATTCTGATGTGTTTTTTTTCAAAATAAATAGATTTCAGCTGAAATGTATTTATTTTGAAAACTTCCGTCATTTTTGATGGGTAATACACTAGAATACACACACACACACACACACACACACACACACACACACACACACACACACACACACACACACATATATATATATATATATATATATATATATATATATATATATATATATATATAAATATATTCCCCCACCCCCATTAACCCCACACTCGTACACAAGCGTAGCGTCCTGACGTCACAAGGTGCCCCTCCTTTGCTAGCGGGGTAAGATCAGCTTTATAAACATCCACTGTCAAATGATAGACACCAAAACATAACATCTCTCCACTGAGAATTATCACTTTCACATATATGTTAGAAGAAAAATAGTCAGTGCAAGTTTGTTGGTGAACGCATTGCGCAAGTTCTAATACAAAATCCTAGGTAAATGTTGGTGCTAACTAAACACATTATGTCAGCACAAGGTCTGTATTAAACGCATTCAATATATGAATGTAAATTTACTGCTCAGCGCTTTATTGGCAACGCCAAATCATAAGTTTATGGATTAAATAAGCACCAGCGACGTGATGTTAAGGGAGCGAAATAACCAGTTAGCACAACGGACTTTCTGCAAGTTATAAAATAAGAATTTCTAAAGCCAAATATAAATCTATTTATTGTATAATCTCCATTTCAACATATGTGTAAGAAAAACAATTTTTTTTATCAACGTTGGGGTTATATTCTTCGTCATTATTGACGCAAGTATTTGTGCTGAACGTGACGCGGGACGAAATGCTTTGAATAAAACACATGAAACTATAAACTGCTTAATTATTAACGGTTTTTTTTGGTTGCAGTCATGACTTAACGAAACGAGCTGTATGGTCAAACTGAGACAATGATGGAACAAAGAACTTTTTTATTTTTTCTTATTGCGTTGTGTTGTTTACACCCGATATGTTTAATGCTAGTTGTGAAATTCTTGCATCGCCTAATAAATAACTTCTCGATTCCCCATTTCTATTATAGGCCGAAAATCCCACAGCGTATTTGGTTCTGATTTATAGACTACCCCCTACACGAACAAATATATTCCCCACAAATATAATCAAATACGTAGTAGTAGTAGGAAAAAAAATCAGTCTTCTACGGTGTTGATTAACGTGAATTTCCGAATCGGTAATCGATTCTATTTTGTCTGAACTCGAAACGTGTCTGCTCATTAAGGATTATCATTGTAACGTGGCTGAACTAAGCTAAGAAATGACCGTATCGAACCAAATATTTTAAGAGAATTCATAGAAATGTTGAACTCGAAATGTAAAAATAAATATTTTATTCTATTTTGAGTTCTGACATTCATAATATATATATATATATACACACACTTACATACTCTTAGCTTTATTCCCACACACACATGTCCACAGTCCCCTAGATGTACTCACACACATGTCCATAGTCCCCTAGATGTACACACACATTTCCATAGTCCCCTAGATGTACACACACATTTCCATAGTCCCCTAGATGTACACACACATTTCCATAGTCCCCTAGATGTACACACGTGTCCATAGTCCCCTAGATGTACACACACATGTCCATAGACCCCTAGATGTACATACACATGTCCATAGTCCCCTAGATGTACTCACACACATGTCCATAGTCCCCTAGATGTACACACGTGTCCATAGTCCCCTAGATGTACACACACATGTCCATAGTCCCCTAGATGTTCTCACATACATCTCGATAGTCCCCTAGATGTACTCATTTGTCCATAGTCCCCTATATGTACACACATGTGTCCATAGTCATCTAGATGTACTTTCACACATCTGCATAGCCCTGTATAGTTTGCACACGCTTGGCCATTGCCCCTTCCCTTGTCTTCCTCCCACTACAATTATAAAACTGTTTATTTTAAAACCCTTTAGTCTTTTTTAAATACATCCCATAAGCTCAATACAGTCCCCCTTTCAAACTAAATGTATTCTAACTACATGTACACACGATCTTAAGACAATACCTAGTGACAACTTAACACAGCCAAGCCACACAATGATGCACCCCGAATGCAGAAAACCTCGGACCCCCGGCCACCAACACACAGGCCCCATAAAACAAACACTTCTTCTTATTTCTCACACCAACATGAACTTCCCACACATACCAACACACGATCTTCGCCCCTTCCCTTTAAATCTCTGGTCATGGGAATCTACAAAATCTCAATGTGTGATTTCATGACAAAAATTAATTTATGTTTTAACGCCTTCTCCTTTTACACTTGAGTCCCTTCAAATCGTAAACAGTTGAATTCGCCGAGCTAGACTTCCCCTCCTAGGCCCATGAACGAAAGGCTACCACGAGGAGCCCCAGACCAACGCACAATGCACCCGATGTAAGTTTATGCGAAGCCTTTCAGGCCTCTTGTGTTGCTCTTTTTTTCCCCCCGTGCTTGCAGGGACTGAACTCTAACTCGCATTGATTCCATAACGTCAGGGGAGGCAAGCCATGTTACCTATTGATTTGACTGCTACCTAAGTGTTCTATAGATGTATGGACAAATCCAGGTGATCCATTGATTCCTTTGTGACAAAGTTATTGACATATCGAGTCGTAGGGGGGCGCTCTTTTGATGTCATGTGGATCACATGGACAGGTGGGATTGTGGTTTTATAGAGTCGTTACCGCTGCCTTGGGCGCCAAGTGGATTAGCTGTTCCTTTAAACTGGCTTATATATAAATACAGCTGATAATGGCATTATATTCACTGACGATAATCCGCTTCTATTTACAGCTGATATGAAATCTGTGTTGTGTATCCATATCGCCGTGAAGTCGATGTTACAGTTTAAGATAAGGTATGAGATCGCCCAGACGAGCCCGGACGTTATGACGTGAGCTATTGTGACAGACGACAGGTAAGACGTCCGCGACAATAGATATCATTTCAACATTTGACGCCGTTGTGACGTTTTAAGCAAAATGTTTGTAAACGGTAAGGCGATCGTGACCTAGTATAGAACAGTGTTGAATATTTTGTGCCTGATAAATAATATATGTGTGGTGTGTGGTTACTGCAACCGTATTATACTAACTGTGGAATTAATAGGTGAGTTTGCATTTCATTCTATTATAATAAATGATGCGTCGTAACAAATGTGCTTGAAGTTCTGAGCTGCTATGGAAATTGTGTGACGACGTCTGCGATCAGACGCAACCTTATCGAATGTAAGATGCATTTCTTGTTTAGTTTACTATGATACAGATACTGATGGAAACAGATTAACATGATTAATTATACATAGGCAGCACCGTGTAGAATAATTTAAAAACAATTATTTCTGTGTTACTACGCTGATCCCAAGCAATGTCATAGAGCCGTGGACCACAATTATACATGCTTCTATGCTTGTACAATATCAGTAGATATGACACAATATGACCTCTAGATGTCACTCATGCTGAAAGTAATATAGGTCGCCGTGCTCAAAGATTATCTCAAACAATCCATAAATTAAGATAAAATAAACTATTTAACGCGGAATTAGTTGCTATGGCGGGCCACCTAACAAAGTGTGTATTGTATGGGAGGTGATTTAAAAACTCAGTATAGCGTACCGAAGTTATTTAGGGGAGGGTTGGGGTGAAGTAGATGTGCAAGGAACTAATCGTTGGTAATTATACAACCCGTAAAAACAAAGATTTTGACTATAAATCCCTTATCTATGAGACATAACTAAAAGTATTGATTATGTTCAATATAATACGCATCGCGCGTCAAACATTTACAGACTGAAACTGACTGAACTTCCCTTGCTGTAAAACACGGGATGCGGTCACCGATGGCTGGAGTCAACTCCAGTGACACGTGGATGTAAACAATAGCAGACGGCTATATAGAGTTACATATAGATAAACTAAAAATGCATCAATTTAATTACCGTACATTCGATATATCTGAAATCTTGAAACAATGCTTTGTTAGGTGACACGAGTCTATGTGCAAAAGTTCAGCTCGATAGCATAACGGTAAGTGGTTAATTTTTTACTTTTGTTTTTGCGCCCGACCAAGAGATCACGGCAGACATCAAGAGACGACGGTGAAGTTAATATAATGGATTTAATTAAACAAACCCGTAAAAACAAAGTTTTTTTACTATAAATCCCTTATATATGAGACATAACTAAAAGTATTGATTATGTTTAAACATGACAAACATTTACAGACTGAAACCGACTTATCTCCCTTGGCATTAAACCGGGAGAAGGGACGGGAGGGGGTGTGGACATCGATGGGTGACGTCAACGGGTGAACTCAACTGGCACGTGGAAGAAAAACAATAACAAACTGTGAAATTGAATTACATATGTTGTATAGAGATAAACTAAAAATGCATTAATGTAATCACGGTACATTCGATCGATCTGAAATTTTGGTACGATGCAATGTTATGTGACACGAGTCTATGTGCAAAATTTCAACTTGATGACATCACGGAAAGTGTGTCATTTTTTACTTTTGTTTTTTCGCCCGCCCTCAAACTACAGACAGAGAGAGATGACGACAGAGAGACAAGATTTCGAAGTTGATATACGGGATTTAAAAAGAATGTAAGGTTGGGTTAATTTTAAAAGTACTGTGTAATCCCAAACAAATTGCAATGGCGGGGACAATAGTTACACGAAAAATGTTTGCATTAGTTGTCAAATAAATTAGTAGTTTCCCACTAGAAATGTCAAATATATAAGACTAGCGTATCACCCTTCAAAAATGACGGAAGTTTTCAGCTGAAATCTATTTATTTTATAAAAAATGCACTTTTTTTAAGGGGGCCTACGGCGCCGACCATTTTCAAAAGCCCAACTAACTTGTCCTTGTTTGATAAATACGAAATATTAAATTTTCTGAAATGTACACAAAGTATTTTATAATAGGGGTTGTAAGGCGCCTACGGCGCCCCCTTTGTTTTTTTATTTTAATATTAACCGTCATCAAATCCTCTGTTTACATTGATCCCTTTTCCAAAATTAAAATATGAGCGAAAACAATGACGTCATATAATATTTTTTTACAGTGCATATTTAATTTGCACACCTTTTGATGCATCGGTGCAGTAATTTGGTTTTCCCTGCTTTCTAAAATTAGTAGCGTCAGGACTGACAGACACCACTTGCGTGACAATGGCAAATTATATTGTTTAATTTTCTTCGGTGATGGTTGTGAGGAGCCATCAAAGATTGTGTCAGGAAGGATGTGGGGGTGTCAGAGTACCACTGGGTGTGCTCACGCAGGTGTGGGGGTGTCATAGCTGTGTGTGTCATGAAAGGCGTGGGGTGTCATAGAAGCACGTGGGTGTCGGATGTCATTACTGTGTGTCAGGAAGGGTTTGGGGGTGTCATAGAAGCAACTGGGTGTCGGATGTCATAATTGTGTGTCAGGAAGGGTGTGAGGTTGTCATAGAAGCAAGTGGGTGTCGGATGTCATTATTGTGTGTCAGGAAGGGTTTTAGGGTGTCATAGAAGCAAGTGGGTGTCGGATGTCATTATTGTGTGTCAGGAAGGGTGTAGGGGTGTCGGATGTCATTACTGTGTGTCAGGAAGGGTTTGGGGGTGTCATAGAATCACGTGGGTGTCGGATGTCATTACTGTGTGTCAGGAAGGGTTTGGGGGTGTCATAGAATCTCTTTGGATCCCTTGCAAGTTCGGGGGAGGGGCTGCATGGCATCATTGTAGTATTTGAGAAGGGGTTTGGGGGGATTTATACAAGTTTTAACAGGCTTACAAAACAACGAACAGCGTTATGCATAGATCAATGGCTTGTCATTGTGTGAAGGAACCAGACAATGTGACGTTGACTGATTGCCATCAAGTCGAAGGGTAATTATGCAAAAACAAGGAGCGTTTGTTCTGAAGGATTCTAGTCCAGTGTAATTAGACTACGATAATTGAATGAAAGACACAGACATTTGTTCCTGGCATTGGGAAACAAAGGGAGACCAGCAGTGCTAGCACTGAATGACACTGAGTCACTCCGTTATTATTATAATTTTTTAAAATTCTTACTATTAATATTTATTATTATTTTTTTGGGGGGGGGGTGGTGGAGGGTAATTGAAAAGACCCCAAAAAAATTAAATATAATTTGTTAAGAGACAGAAATACAATATTCTGTTAACTGTTAGTGTGAAAACAATTGGAACTTTAAAATAAAAAAAATCTCCCATTAAAGGAAAGTATACTTCTGTTTAGCTCTACTTTGAATATCTATAGTATTCTATAGTGACTGTGAGTCCAAGCTATATACCAACACTACCTAAAAGCCAAATATGTGTATCTACAACAGGGGTGCGCAACCTTTGGGCTATTGACGGCCGCATAAAAAAAAATTACTTTTGCCACGGCTGCCAAAAAACTTTCACTGAAAAACGAAACGGTAACTATCAAAAGTTTACCTCTCGTAATAGTGAACGCGAGATAATAATGACATAATCATAATGTAATGTAGGCAAACACAGTGCTTAATTACAAACAAAAACATTTCCATCGATATTCACTTATATTTCTATTTTATTGAACATTGTCATTTAAACCTAACATCATGTCACACACGTACAGCATGAGTATATTTTAAAGTGGCATAAGTACACTGAGAACACAATAATTGAATAGGTGATAAGCTGCTTCACTAACACTGTCCATGTAACTTAGCGGTCCAGAGATTAGTGGATGCCTTGCTGTTGGATATTTCCCGAGAGTCGCGCAAAGTCCAAGCACTCGCTTGACATCATCAGTCGTATTCCTGACGCCAGATTAGTGTCAACCAGTCGGGTCCTATATTTTTTCTTGAGATATTTCATTCGTGAAAATGACGCTTCGCACATGGAAGTGCTTCCAAACAGCACCAGAGCGTTTCTTGCTATTTCGCGAAGCTTGGGATACTCCACAGCCACTTTCCATGTCTCCAGTAGATCGTTTTTGTCCTCTGCGCACTCTCTGTCTCAATCAAATGTGGAGAAGCAACGAGTCTCACATTTTCTGAGATCTTGTCGAAATCCTGAAAACGATCTTTGAATTCCAACAACAGCGCTTCGAGAACGCCTGAAAATGACGTAGCCGGAATTTCATCTTTTCTTATTTCATGGCTCTCGATTTGAGCGGTGAGTTGCGGGAAATGATAGAGATTGAGCAGTTGGATATGACTTTGTAGCAGACGACATTTATCACAGAAATCCTGTACTCTTCTGTGCATGAGGTAAACTGTTGTTCCTTTGCCTTGCAGAGACTCGCTGAGGCAGTTGATATAATTTAACAAATCAACAAAGAAGGCTAGAGATGTTAAGAAGGCCTAGCTCGTCAGTGGGCAGTCCTTGTTTTTCGTGGCATAAAATTCAAGTAATTCTTTTCGTAGCAGCAGAACACGGCGAGATGTTTCTCCCTGAGACAACCAACGAACGCTGGTGTGGTACAGAATATCTTCAGCCGACGAATCATTTATGTCAAGAATTTGTATGATTTGGCGGTGGTGAAGAGCATTCGCGCGAATGAAAAGGAAAATGCGATTCCCATCCTTCAGAATGTTTTCCAAATCAACAGATTTAGAACACAGCGCCTCCTGGTGAATAATGCAGTGCAGATTTATGAGCTGGTCATTACCGTGATCCTTCAACACATAATCGGAAAATCTAGCCACGAAGCCATTTTTCTTACCAACCATGGCAGGCGCGCCGTCTGTACAGATGACTCGCAGGTTCTTCAGATAAACGTGCTAGTCGATGCAAGCTTTTTTTACTGCCAAAAATATGTCTTCTCCTCGAGTTTGAGTAACGAGTGTCTCCATGTAGAGCAGATCCTCGCACAATTCAAATGTTGGGGATAGGGAGCGAATGAATATGAGTAGCTGCGCTGAATCTGAAATTTCCGTAGATTCATCAACAGACAGTGCAAACATAGTGTCCTCCTTGTTAATCTTTGCCTGCTTGGAGAGCTTCAGCTGCTCGGCAATATTACTTTGACGGCGTTGCACGGTATCGCGCGACAGAGGAATCAAAGAATAATCCGTTTCCTTACCCGAATGAATGCACTTAACAACATCCATGATACAAATTTTCACGAGTTCCCCATCGGAATAATGCTTTCCAGCGACTCCGAGACGATAGGCCACTCGATAGAAAGCTTCACTGTGCTTATTCGTAGTCTTATCAAAAGCAGACATGACCGAGGTCTGTTATCGAACATTCCTCATTAGATTTTCCACGCAGATCTTCCTTGAATCACCTGGTAACTGTGACTAGTTGTGTGATGCGTGTCGGCGAAAATATTGCTTGGCATTGTCCCCTTTGACAGATTTCACAACATCGCTGCAGATTAGACACTGCATGAAATTGTCCTCTGTCTCTGCCATAAAGAAATCTAATTCCCATTTTACATTAAAGCTCCGCTTCTCTTCTTCCAATGATCTTTTCCTTTTCATTGACATGATGAGTACTAAGGCGGCACGAATAATATTATATGGTAACTTAGCGCACAAGCTGTATAACTATGATACAATAAAATTAATCGTTTTCATTAACCGCTTTTTCACTGTTATGTTTATTCACTGCTATGTCGAGAATCTGTGTGGATTTCTGGTGCAGCTGCCAGCTAAGAGTGATACTTGTACACAGGCCTCGGGGTATTTTCGTGTACTGTAGCAGCTATTGAAGTTGACCGACGGGTTACACGGTTGCACAGAGCATTATTTAAAAACTTTATCGCAGTCCCATTCTATATGATACACAGAGCAAGCACGACACAGCGAATGTTTGCAGCACACGGTTTCGGCGCACTTCAATATTAGGCGGCTAAACTTCAAAAGCCTGCCCTTATTAGCTATAGCTGCAGCCTACCACCAGCGTGGCTAGAGGTATTTCAATGTCTGAGCGCTAAACACTGCAGCTAACGCTACAGCTGCCGGAGTCGTAATTTGTTTCGCAATAACAAGTGCTCCAGAGTGTAAATGAATATTCGATATTTCGTTTACAACTTTACATAATATATTGCCAAATTTGCAAGTATTTGACGGCCGCAGGTTATTATAATTTAAACAGATTTCCACGGCCGCACATTTACGTGACCACGGCCGCATGCGGCCGTACCGCTGCAGGTTGCGCACCCCTGATCTACAATATATGTCCTTTAAAATCCCCTGCTAACATGACAAATTCGTTCGTTTTCAACAACCCTCTATACGCGCCAGTTGTGTCGACTTAAAATCCTGTTTACAGGAATATTTAAATTCACAACCATTTTTTAAAAACCAGCTACACATTTCTTCCAATGATTTCTGCTTGAAATTAACGAATGACCTATTTGTACGTGAGCTGGAGGTGAAAAGAAATGCCCTTTACTGTTGAAGTCAATGACCCTAGGACATGAACTATTTTCAACAGTTTTAACACGCCAGCGACAAACATTGACATTTGTAAAGCCGAGTTCCAACAAATTAACGTTTATTTTAAGCAATGCGATAATTTACAAGACATTTAATATAAAGGAGCTAACTCTTTAAATAAACTCATAACTTAATAAAAATTATTTTTAAAAAATAATAATAAAAAGCACCCTCTTTTTTGGACAATAAAACGCACCAGACACAGTTGAAAAATAAAACAACCGCCCGTGCGTGTGTGTGTGTGTATATGTGTGTGTGTGTGTGTGTGTGTGCGTTGCAATAATTCCTGCAAGATGAGATTGGGTGATGGTTGAAGTAATCTTAACAAAGCTAATTGTAACTTTAACGTAATTAAAATTATTGAAATTGTACACCTTCACCAGTGACTTTCTACGTACTTCATTTGCCTTTTTAGTAGTTTAGCATTTTGTTTCAAGTAGTTGAGAAAAACAACTCAAATATCTTGTTTATACAGTTCAGGTAAATTTCAACATATCTGACGATATTTTATAGGCATCTTAACATTGATTTTTTAAAAATTCCCTTTTAGAAATGAAATTCGTTCAATTCAAATTTAAACGATAAATAACACATTTATTTTTAAAATAAAGTTTCAGGGTGAGAAAATATTTTCCTGCAGATTAAGATAAAATAGCCAATGTTCCCTCTAAGATTCGTTGTTCCGTGTGCAAAGCACAAAAACTCGTGTGCAAAGATGCACAGCATCCATTTTTTGTGCATTATTTTACAAAATATGCTGGGCGGTATTCTAAACGGCTGCGCGGCGTAGGTCAGATATCTGCGCGGCCGCGCAACCGCGCAGCTTAAAGGGAACTTTGAAAATAGCCTCTGCCTGTAAAATAACGTATCCCTCAAAATAGATCCGCCCCCATCACACATACAATACAATACAGAATCATCACTCAAAAAACACAAGAATAAAACATAACTATCATTGTGAAAGTCACGAGTGTTTGCTTTAATGCGATATCAGTATCATAGCTAGAGAGGTGCCGGGAGGGTGAGAAGGTTTGACGTCGTGCAGTTATTGGGTTTGCATAAAAGCAGGTTTTGGTTATGTAGAGGCACATGTTGAAACTACCTTAGAATTTTCGTTTTTCAGTCAAGTGTTTTTTTTTAATTAACACCGATGAATCTGCCACCCCTCTAAAAGTGGCGCTCGGGGCAGGCTCAACGTTTGCACTCACCTCGCTACGCCTCTGACTCAACTCATGATTGCTGAAGTTTGAGTAATCAAGCAAACATACATGCAGTAGCCTGCAAATACTATAGACATGTATATTGAAGGAAATAAACCTTTATGAACCCATAATTCCTAATTTCATATAATTATTGGGCGGTTCTGTTTAAAACCCCGGAGACTTTGTTTTAAAATAAACTCTCCTGGGGAGACTTTCTTCGTGACACCGGCTCAAGGCGGGTACGATACGTGATCATCACACATGCGACAAGGCTCCCAAACCGCCAAAGATGGATAAAAAAAATCTGAACGCCTCCAATAATATTCCAGAGGATGACTATTGCCAATTTTCACGCAACCTAAATAGATCCATGTTCAGCTGTTTGTGTTCGCAAACTCCTTATCAAGTAGCGAATACGCTCATGTCCAGTTGTCGGTACCCTACTCATTGGTGTTATCCGTATTGTTTTGTGCAGAATCTATGAGGGGGCCGTCCATAAATGACGTCACGCGATGTTGGCTATTTTCACACCCTCTCCCCCTTCGTCCCACGTCGTCACAAAAACTTAGACCCCCCCCTTCCAATATGACGTCACAAAATTTTGCCGCACCCTCCCCCACTCCCATCAAAGCCGTATTTTCTAATTGAAAAATGAGCATGTTTTCAAATCACTTTTTTTGTCATTTAAGAATGTATTTAGTGTAAGGCTGCGCTGCACTCTAATATCGTAAAAGGCATGAGGACATGTAAAACATCATTAAATAAATTATTTTAAGCAATCAAATATTTTAGTTGAACGTTTATTTAAAGCTGCGCGTTTTGATGTGGTGCCACATTTGTAAACACCCCTCCTCCTCGTCACACATCGTCACAAACGTGTGACTTTTTTTTAGGTGCGTGACGTGAATTATTGACGGCGCCAATGGGGGTTATCCTAACACTTGTCCAGCACCAGTGTGTGTTGTCCAACTGTTTGTCCAGTATCAATATGTTTGTTGGAATCACTTGTCAAGTAACCATGTGTGTTTTCAACTGATAGTCCAGTAGGTTGGTGTGTATGTAACTGATTAAAGATTTAAGCTATAACATAATATCTTTTTAAAGGAATCCTTATATCGCGGTTGTTAAATGTGATCAATTTCGCACGTCACTAAAATACGCTGTATTCGGTGTACGCAGCTGAGCGTCAATCTTCTTGTTCAATAGAATGTACCCTAGCCGTTGGTAACAGGACCCAATAAATAAGCCAATCTTTCATGTCCGCCTCTATTGTCACGGGTCAATGGTTTCGACACTATAGGAGCGTTCATTGATAGATCAATGCAGGCTGTCTGTGTCTGGAATGAGGAATGTGATTAAAGGAACTTCTTTCAGAGTCCGTCTACGCACTGAACCGAACCGTCACTGCGTCACATCTAAGATCGAATATTTTTAAAGTCCTGGTATAAGATACGAAGCTTCCATTGTTTACAAAACTGCAAATTTATTAGTGATGACGTTGTTAAAAAGATTGTTTTCAGTCTTAAAATCCTGTCAGTCTGTGTTGTTTTAATTGCAAAGAAACCAATCATCATGTGCATGTTTGTTCTATTAGATTCTTGAAGGTCTAAGTGGAGTGTGGTCATGTGAACTTGTGAGGTGTGACAGGTCTTTGGGTGTGAGATGACCTTACAAAAGGAGTCGAAAGCTTGTTGTTTAAGGAAGTGACTTGGTTTTATTTTGTTTCTTTCTTTCAAGAGATCTCGAATAGTTTCTGTGATGATCTTGTTCTGAGTTTGTTGTCGTTCTACAGAGTTGGTCTGAGAGTATGTTTAGATATACATTAAAAGAGATGAATACAGTTTGTGTAAAAAAATGTATTTTTAAAACAATAATAATAGATGACATTTGCTATGAAAACTTTTCGGCGAATGCCTCCATCTGTACAAATGAAGAAAAGCATTTAAATTTAATATAATTTTCGATAACTTGGTTGGTTCACCATATCCTTTCAAAATCACTTAAGGATGTCAATTTGTTTCATTGATGATTAAATGGTCGTTTGGTACGCTGTAGTGGCTACCCGAAATGGCGGAGGCGGGTTTTAATCCCGGTAAAGCAATTAGTTTTTCTTTTTAAAGAAACGTTTAGGTCATGTCATGCTCTTTTTCCAAAGCACTCACACGTGTAAAACTTTTCTATTAAAATCATTTTCTGAATTTAGTGGCCTTGCTAGTCTTAAAGTTAATAAAACTCTTATTTAAAAAGTAGAACTACAATAGATTTGTCTGGTTAATACTAAAATTTAAAGTGAGAAGCATTTCAAAGTAGATCGTGTTCCTATATACATAAATAATATATCCAATCCATGGAATTAACCGCGTGGCTACCAAATGTTCTAAAAAAAGATTAGATTATTAATCGAGTTTTGAACATCTCATTGGATCTTCATCTGAACCAAAGATGGAATTGAACGCCAACTTATCACAGCTGTATATCACAGTATAGCGGATACGTTTAGAAACGCGACCAATCAAAACCCTGCACGAGACACCTCTTGTGTAAGCTCTCCTGCGTTGCAATACGCATGAATGCAGATGTATTGGATTTTGATTATAGTTACAACTGAAATGGATGGTTGACACAACATCACTAAGCAATAAATCTATTATTTTATTTAAAAAATGCCCAAAAATTAAAATCGCAGACTTACTGATTATTTTAATGCTTTTCAAAAAAGAGATGACTTTTGGCACATTATTTTCGACCTCTGCACACTTGTTACTAACGTGGTGAATTTTACTGGCACAGGTTGCTGCTCGGTCAAAAATATATTGATTTTTATCAAATTTGTTTATAAGGTTTACAAATTATTTGTATTGCGAAACAATCGCTACGTGTAAATTTTTTACTTTTACTTTTAAAATTAGCAGATTTTTACTCCTTCCACAATATGAGAATACTTTATATATACATATATATTTATAAATATAAATAAATAAATATATATATTTAAATATGACCATATATACAGTAAGCCCTCGTTTATAGGTTCCAAGGCTAGCTGTGTAATCTGAATTTCCTCGAAGTAAGGACACCAAATGTTTAGAAATATGAAATCCGTAGCTAAATTTAGTGTTACGGTATAGCAAAGTACACGTAGTTATACATGACGTGATGAACAATGCTGTGCGATAAATTCGATTGCGAAGAAGGTGATCAGGACTTTTACTTCCCTAGCCGATGACTTTATTTTACATCTCTTCAGACGGTGGTGCCATTTTCTGGGGCACCTCTTCTAATATCACTACTATATTTAAAAACAAGAAATAAAATCTGGAATAAGTATTTAAACGCAATTTCCAGCAAGGAATTTCCGATTTTTTATCAAGGGAAATCATTCTAGATTAAAATAAAAGTCGATTCAAATAAGTAATTCTGAAACTAAACATTATATGACGTCATATCCCCTCACGCTACATTATACCAAGAATGTGTCATTATAATGCGCACCACGCAACAATCTAACATAATCATTCACAAAGCGGGATAAACCCCATTAACTATCAATATACATAATTCCCGTTGTCTGTATGGATGTAATGCAGTTAGGTGGCGCTGCGATCGATTTTGTTTTATAATGTATGGATGTAATGCTGTTAGGTGGCGCTGCGATCGATTTTGTTTTATAGTGCTACTAATTTTAGAAAGCAGCGCACCAAATTACTGCACCAAAAATAACACTTTTCGAACGTTCCGCATAAAATTGTTCAATATGATAATAAATGAATCAAATTAAAATAAATAAATGAAATTAAATGAAAGTTCTTTATTACGTTATTTTTTAATCTGATGTGTATTTATTTTGAAAACTTCCATCATTTTTGACGGGTGATACACTAGTAAACAATATAATAGCCCAAGTCACTGGAAGGAAGGAAACGATCCGCAGCGCTATGACGTAATGTTTGAGCTTATATTTAAGTATATATACAAGGCGCGCATCAGGAGTTGTGCAAAATTCTAAAAGATTCTTTTAAAAAATATTATATAGTCATAGTTTTAGCTTATATTTTAATTTTGGAAAAGAGAGCGATGTAAAAAGAGGATTTGAGGATTTATAATTATAAAATACTTTGTGTACATTTCAGGAAGTTTAAAATTTAGTTTTTATCAAACAAGGATAAGTTACTTGGGCTTTTTACCCCCAAAAAAAAGTGGGCACCGTAGGCGCCCTTAAAACCCCTAATCATTCTAGATTACATTAAAAGTCATTTCAAATCAATAATTTTGAAACTAAACAAAACAATTGCTTTCAAAAATTGTTTCTAAAATTACGGGAGTCGAACGAAAATAGCTTTTTGAAAAATTCCTTCTCCAACATTGATCTAAATGTTATTAGCTATTGTTTGACTTTTGTTTCATTTCAACTCGATAGATGTTATGGTTGGCGAGAAATTGACAAAATACTGATATTTTTTCGTTTTTTAAAATTTTCCAGGAAATCCAGTAAACCTTTTTTGGTATTTTTTTGGCCGTTGCACATCCTTGGGACCTCCTTAGCATATTTGCTAAGACTCGAACCCTGTATCTGGTACAGTTAAGGGGGAGTTGCATGTGCAAGCGTTACAGAAATTTCGAATCTATAAACGCAATTTTTCCAAGGGAAATTGAGTTAAAAAGCCGCGATGGACGCGGGGGTCGAGTGGCAGCGCGCTCGACTGGCGTACTGATGGTCACGGGTTCGAATCCATGTGAAGGCAAGGATTTGTTCCTGGGTACCTAACACTAGTTAGGCGGCTGGGTAATGCGTGGAACCCACAAAGCCGTGGCCTGTGAACGCTGCATCACCTGCCAACAGATCATCTGTCATGGTCTGTGGACGCAATTATCTTCTGCATAGAAGGAGCGTCTGTATAGATAAGATAAGATAAGATAAGAAGTTAATCCGCGAAAATTGAACCGCGAAGTAGGGAGGGATTACTGTAAATACATATATCGTTTAAATAGTGTGTTGCATAATTTAATAGCAGTCTATTTTTCTTCCTAGGTAACAAGTAATGGATGTCTGAAGAGTGTGCTGGAAAAAGATATTCTGAATGCCAAACTTCAGCTAAAATGTCAGTCAACTTAAGCTATAAGTGTGGATATTTGAGCGTATCTCGGTGATTTTGGATCTTTTTTTTACGACAGCAACGATATTTTAAGACTTAAGCAGACAGCTCTTGAAAAAACCACATGTCATAGAAATGACAAGAAACATGACATTTGTGTCACGAAACACCTACTGAAACAGCGGGAAGCATTGACTTGTTTATCCTCCGAGAATGACGTATCATCCAACTGACCAGCTTATAGCGGTCATTTCAAAGCCGTCCGAGCAGAGACCTGAGCCTGACATTGAGGCCATTCTACCATGGCTCAGAAGGCGTGTGGCGATACTACGAAATATTAACACACGTAAGTTGATAGACTTACATCCAGATGTATCATTTAAGATGTAAAAATGCATATGAAATTCTGAAAAAGTACGGTTATATATATTTAGAGGAGAAAGAACAGTGAAAAAGAATAAGTGACAATGGAATAGATATTTTAACGTCATTATATTTCATTTCTTCACACCTCTAGTTTCTTATTTGGTCTTAGCTAAATATATTTAAAAAATGTCTGAATATTCTAATACGTTTCTCCACGACAGCTTTTTTTTTGGCACTACACATCTAGACCCTCCTCAGATTTCCGTGGTAAGGCTCATGAAAAAAATACTGTGATATTAAAATGTTAGAATGACAATGTTCATTGCATGGTTTAAATAAATTATTAATTAGTCGAAGTCGTGTTATTGTCACATTTTGAAGAAATGAAATGGATGTTTGGGATCTCAAGTAACGTTTCTGAATTAAAATCAGGATAAACAAGAATTTTGTAACTTAAATTTTAACATCGCACCATTCGTTAACGTCGTTGTTACATGATTTTAGAAAGGGTTAAAGGTTAATCACTTGTTTATTTTTATAAACATTTTGTTTCGTAACCGGTTATCAGGGGTGTCGAGCCTATGACAAGCGTGGCACAGCTGACACGTCAAGCCCTCTCTACTGGAACGCCGGTTAAAAGTTAAAGCTATGGCTATTGGTCTCTGGGATATGCATCGTCAATGAACTGCCTTTTGTTCTCTGTTAGATTCCATGTGTTCCGCTCTACACCTGCCACACTAATGCAGCTAAGACTTTGCAGGCTATTCTGTGACGGACTTTCTAAATAAGTCTGTTCTCTGCTCCCTGGTTATCTATGTCTGATCTAGGGGATGTATCAGCATTAGAAACTCCAATAACTCTGCAAGTTGCCAGTGATCTTACATGTGAAAGATGAAATCAAATGAAACGGCTTTTCATGTCCTCTAAATGGGTCATTGTGACACACAATTTGTTTGATTTTCCTTAAAACTACGCTTCTGGCGAGTTGAATTTAGTGAAGTATAGAGTAAAGTGAAGTAGATTGTACGTCTGAGGTAAGAACGGTGGAACTCTCAGAAGGGTGTCTCTTTTTAAGTACATGTACATATTTTCAGGCCCGACACTAGCCTGTGTCTTTTTTGTGGGTGTGGGGCGGAAAACTCTAGATAAGACTATGATATGATTATATATGATACACGTAGTATAATATTGATAGACCGATGGATTCCATAGCATAATGGTCAAGGAACTGGTACGATTCCATTAAAAATAATTAGAACGATATACGATGATACATGTATGTAAGCTATCAAAATCCAATACATAATAAATCGATGTGTCAAAATTGTAAATATAAATATTTAAAATGAACTATGCCATTCTTATTATGTGGACTAAGTATTAAAGTCAGTAATGTCACTTCACTTTCTATACGAAAATTTGAGAATATTTTTGTCCATAAAAAAAAACTATGTGAATAATATTGCCCCTACACGAAATTATATAACAACTGTGATAGTAATATCGTGACAATATTCAATAACCTTAACAAAATCAACATTTCCTTAAATATCAACATCTGAAATTTTAATTAGATCCTCGATTGTCTACAATTCTTATTACCTCTTCAACTCAATGATTTTGATAGTAAACTTGTTACCCAATCTCTTTGAGCAGGGGAACTCCTGGACATCGTCAAATATTGCCAATACCAGACGTGCTCGTGCGATGACGTCATCATTCAACAGGGGGAGCTGGGAGACCGGTACGTCAGTAACGGGGCCAACTAGGGGAAGGGAAAATGTCAAAGGCGTATATTAAGGAAACAACAAAAGAAATCAATAACACCACATTTACTCAGAAAATAAATTATGAAGTTGATAGAATTCAATCAACATTTTGATAATCTTCATAATTTCACTTCTAATTTCAAGAATGTACGTGCTGCTGCGGGGCTCGACCCTGGTTTACATTGATCCCAGACTGACGGGAGAAGATGACACTCCCCTGACCAGCGTTAGCCGAGGCCGAAAATCTACCGATGAAGTTCAGCCGGGGGTAGTCGAGAGGTCAAAGTTCGGCAAGTTCATCATGAAATACGGTGGGTCTATTATTGTCTTACTACCATCCTCAATACCTAGGATTTCTAAATAAATTAAATATCCACGATTAACAAACAGCCCTGTGGTAGAACTCGTTTTATCTCATATTTCACTTTCGCCTTTAACAGCCCATTTGTCGGTTAAAGTCACTGATATCGTTAATGTCACAAATGACGGTAATGTCACATAAACCGATAATGTCACATATGCCTTTCATGACTTGAATGTCATTTTTGTCACTTATGCCGTTAATGATAATGTGACTTCGGCCACAAATCTCACATCATGTCGTAAATGTCACTATGTCATTAATGAACATTTTGTCGTGAATCTCTGATGTGTCTTTAATGTCAATTAAATCTTAAAAGTCAAAATATCGTATGGTATTTATCCTACCACTTATAAAGTTGTTTTCTTTAAATATACCCTTATCACGGCTCATGACTAGTTGTTTAATCATAAATGATCGCTTTGGCGTAGTTCACATAATTCTCCTCTCATCTTTTTCGGTATTCATCAGATGCTGGAGAGAGCTTTGGGGAGGCGGCTCTCTTGACGGAGGAGAAGATAAGAAATGCCACCATCTTGGCGGACGAGGACTGCGAGTTGATGGTCATAGACCAGGCGTTGTTTGATAAGGCCCTAAAGGTGAGGTGACAATAGGGTCTCTACTCAAGGGTCTTAACACTAACAACTTACACGTCTTTAAGGGTTAAGGATCTTTGTCTTTTTTTTGGTTTCTTCATTTTTCTGTTAGAAAAATACTTTCTTTCTTTTTTTTAATTATAGAAATCAAGAAATTTAAAATAAAGAATAATAATTTAAAAATTAATTTTTAAAAAAAAATGTCTTCAGGGGAGTGAATGCGTCAAACTTTAAGTAGTCATTTCAAGACAGTAATTGCGTCATGTTAATTACATTGGAATTATTAACTTGTTGAAATGGTACAACTACTAGGTCTTGCTTTAAAAATTTGAAGTTCGAATAAAAATATAAATGGAAGTTTGCATTTATAAAATATTTTATAACAGTTTTGAAACTTCGATCGCGCGTTTCTTTTCTTTTTTAAATATATTTTCTTAAGAAAAGTATTTTTTAAAATATTTTATTTCACTTTAGACCATAAATCATAAATTTGTGTAAATTTAATTAGGGAAATTCGAGTTATCATCCCTTATGACGAACATATGACTTTCCTTCAGTTTAAAAAAAATATGTATTTCTGAGCGAAATGTTTGAAAACTAGACTCAGCCACGCTAAAACTAAAACTGAACCCACTAGCTTGACCGGGACCATGTGTTTCTAGTTACATCCGTCATTTTAAATGGGAGTTGTTCGGGCCATGATTGCGCGCTACAAGATATCTTTCACAAAAAATTAGACTGGGGAAACCCCGATGAAACAAAACATCGAGCCGAAATATTTAATTAAACTTTTTGTGTAATCGATTATTGCTTTCTGCCTTTTCTCGGACAGTCTCAAGAAGAGCAAGTCCAGGGGGAGATCACCAAGTTCATCGACACCCACTTTCTGTTTTCCCGCATGGGTTCAAAGTTCAAACGTCTGCTACAGCTCAGCTTGAGAAAGATCGACTACCCACGTGACTCGGTGGTCTGTCGCCAGGGATCGCCTGCCGCTGCTTTGTTCTTCATCTTGGGGTAAGAGAATAATGTTCTGTAGAACTGTACCGTATCTGATTGTACGAAAATGATCTTCTCTTGCAGTGGTGAGCAAACTATTCAGGGTGTTCGCCTCGTCATTGGTATGGTATAACGCCAAGGCCTCAGTTTCAGTTCAAGCTCAAACTTCTTAATTCAGAAAAAAAATTTTTTCCCGTACTTGCTGCAGGCTTGCCGCACATAATACACTTAATGTGCCGCATGTGGCCCACCGGAAGCAGTTTGTCCACCCTTGTTCTATACAAATCTACTGCATTCGAGTGCGCCAAAATAATTTAAATAACATGGGGCCATGAAATTCATTTTTAATATTAAAAAAAGAAAAGATGACTATTGTGCTTTTTATTACTACCACGTTGGTGTTTTATTTCAGGCAGCTATTCCATAAACGTGCCGGATCATCCTTTTCATTTTGTAAAAAATATAATTTTCGTATATAAAATATTTGCCTAGAATTACGTTTAAAAAAATGAAATTGTGGACACATAAACTAAATTATGTGACATTTTTTAATTAATATAAAATATGACCGTTTAAAATAAAAGACTTATTTAGCATATTTAAGCATAAACTTATTATAACATATTTTCCGTTTTAAACATCCAATTTTACGTACTCACGTATATTTTACTTACACTAAATATTTACCTATATAGTTATTATATAAAATGTCTGCGTTATATATTCACCAACTCAAAGCGGTCAGGCAAACATCAGCATGGAGCCAAGCCAACACGCCAAGCAATATCCTCAGCTGGCCAAAGAGCTTCAATCAATCCAACAAAATCTACAAAGATCAAAGTAAGTCAATAAAAGATGTACCCAATGGTTAACTTATAATAAAATTAACGGTGGCAATGACATTAAAAATAGTATTGATTTTAAAAAAAAGTAAGGATGAAATTATATTGATAGCAATTATAATGCATTTGGCATGGCAACTAAAATCAGATTCTGATTTTGTAAGAATGTTGTTACACATGTGCGTATATTGCTTGAACATGTGCGTATATTGCTTGAAAATGTGCGTATATGCTTGAACATGTGCGTATATTTCTTGAACATGTGCGTATATTTCTTGAATGAGAACAAAAAACCTCGACGCACGGCTCGTCTGTCCGCATGCAACTGGTTGTACAAAACAACCTGAACATAGAGACAATCTAAGCAACCATTGCGCTTTATTCTAATTGTAAATACAATGTCAACCGCTAGTGCTGAATTAAGTTTTTTTTAAAATGCTTCTATCCCGAGAGGCCAACCTGACACCTGTTCGATAGCCATTCGTAAGAGGCGTAGCAAGGCTATTTTGTGCCCGATGAAAAACTATAAATTCAGCACCCCCCCCTTTTTTTAACTGAAATTATGTAACATCCTAAGCCTCATTTTGGCGCCCCTGTTCCTCTGTGGCCGGGAACATATGAACCTACGCCCCCTCTCCTCGCTACGCCCCTACCAAGCGATCAATAGTTTCATATGATGACAAATATTTTTATTAAAAATTAAATTGACTATAAATTATAATTATTTTTGATAATACTATCGATGATAATAATAAGTAGAATGTTTTAGTTTTCGTTTATTCGACGGTAGTACAGAGAGCGTCATTGGCTGGAAACTCACTGATAGTAATTAACCCACTCACAATCGACCAATAGTTAGCACAGGTCTCTGAGTGCTTCCACTTAACAACATTACTAAGGCCAAGTCTGGTTCAAATTCACGTAACATTATCACATGTAACTATCTGTGCGGGACCATTAAAATACATAACCAATACCTAAGTTGGTTCAAATACAAGCAACAGTTATCGCGTGTCTCTTAACTGGTTGGAACAGTTAACAAAATAACCTCTGTCTGATCTGGTTCCAATGTTGTCACCACTGAATTTATTCAAGCAACCTCTCAGTCCAGGGTTGCAGAAGCCGAGTGTTGACCGCCGCGTGTATCTGTGTTGTGTTCAGACGGGTGAGGTCATAGGTGACGTCGAGGTTGTCCACACGTTGGGGACCTACATGAGCACCGTCTCGTGTACTGAGGACACCTTGGCCTATAGACTGGATGCCAAGAACCTGGAGAGAATTCTGGGAAGGCGAAATCCAAGTGTCATGGAGGTCATGAGACAGAAGGTCAAGGTTAGTCTAAATACAGGATCTCCTACAGATAAAATTAGTTTAAAAATATATATTTAAAAACAAAAAAAGTTTACACGAGACAAAACATCAATGATATATTCCAGGGGTCTCCAAACTTTTCTGCCGGAGGGCCACATTAACTGTCAAACAGCAGTTTGGGGGCCGAATACAGACAGTTTTGTAGTTAACTACGGGTAAAAATAGTATATTATTTAGATTAAAGGGTCTCCAGGGGCCGGATGAAAGGGCCTCGCGGGCCGCATCTGGGCCGCGCAGTTTGGAGACCCCTGATATATTCTATGAAGGGATTATAACTGAAACTGAGCTAGAGTTTATGTTTCAATATAGATGTACAGAAAATATAAAAAATAAATTAGGAAGTACTATGCGTAATACACTGGGAAATATTTGCATTATGAAAGCACCATTCTTTGGCAATATAATTTATTAAATATAACTTTACGGTTTTACAAAAATAATCCTCGATTGTAAAAAAATAATTTTGTTAAATTTAAGTGCCGCATTTATAGCACACATCTGTTACGTTGTACATTGGTAAATAAATTGTAAATTCAAATCCATTTTAATATACAAACATGTCCATCAGTTCCAACTCTAAATCTGTTACTAATATTTTCATCTAAATCTCTATATCAGGAGAAACTCGAGGCAAGGACAAGAACACATCTCGGTAGAGAAGTAATTGTACTTACCTGCCTTCTTTCACACAACGCACAAGGTCGCCCATCGTCTGCCAAGACCATCACCTCGCTCCCTATAAGCAAGGAGTTACCTAGCCATGACATCCAGGTGTGACGTATTAATGTCTGTGTCCGTTTACAGTTGTCAAATATAAGATTAATGAAATAGTGGCTTGACCACTTGTTAAAAGTCAGATTATAAATACATTGGCGCACGAGCAACGGTGACAGAATGTTACAACGATCCAGTTCATTTCGTTGTCCCTGGTACCGTGGATGTGAGAACCTTTAATTACATACAGTGAACATCACTTACCTAAGATGGACTTTTATGTACTTATCAAATACATGCACGTTAAACATTGAAGGAGTGTGAACAGATGTCAATTTTCGTTTAAAACATGTTTTTCTGAATACATCTCTGGGGAAAGACGGCACATGAATTCTAGATTTGCTATTTACTAGCATTTGTTTTCCACTGCTCTATACAACATTACTGTAAACAAAAGCTAAAAATCCCTTTACTTCTTGGGTTCGTCTTAATCATTTTCCATTGTAGAGTATTTTGCTTACTATTTAAGAAACTTAAGATTTATTTATTAATTTTGTTGTTCCACAAAAAGATCCGCCATCTACTAGAGAAGTTTCGTAATGGTGAAGCCGAACTCATAGAGCCGAGAGTTCCTGGGGCTTTAATTTACAAGGAACAGATGCAGGACAGGGCCAGGATTCGCGCCAATGTGAGGAAAAGAGAGACTCTACGATCGATGGTCAATGAGGTAGGTCTGTGTCCACCGTGAGTTAAACATTTCATGACCTTACTCCAAATAATGGTGAGGTACTACAAAACTGTATCAAATTGTAAGGAAGATCAGCAAATTTATTTTGCATGAGTGATGAAGAGCAACAGTTATCTATTATAAGAAAGATTTGACGTAGGCTCCAATTAATAATATCCTAACTCTATATCGCCCTAGTACATTTGTCACTTAATTTGAAAGCCATTTCCTCAATGTCTTAACTAATGATCGATTTCTCAATAAACATTTAAAGACCAATGAAAAATATTTAACTTCAAGACAAACTTTCCTGACCAATCGCCACCTTGTTTAATAATGACAAAAATAATCAACTTTTAAAGTCAAAAGTATTATGCATTCAGCTTTGAAATCAGCTGTTTATAAATAAACCTTAATGCAACCTTACCTAAAATAGATTTACCTAACATTAAAAAATTCTATAAATTAAGATCTTCTAAATAATAATCAGTATTTTGTAAGGATTCTGTGGAAAGCTGTGAGCAGATGAATTCTCGCTTGAAGATGAGACAGGAATGAACATTTTTATATGTAAAAATGTGGTTCAAATGAGAAATTTGTCAATTACACGGACTGGGTGACACAAAATTATGTTTCCACAAGATCATGTTTCCTCCGTGCAGGCTACCATCCTAAGCAGAATAGGATGTCGTCAGAAAGGACGAGTTATCGCTAGACATGGCTGAGTGTCAATAAAATAAGGTTGTCACATAACAGAGTATGGTGCCCACAGATAAGAATGCCACGAGAAAATTTTGCAACAGACCAGGTATCAAACAGAAAAAAGATTGTCCCAGAAGTAAAGTTCCCCTTGAAAAGATTGTCCCAGAAGTAAAGTTACCCCTGAAAAGATTGTCCCAGAAGTAAAGTTCCCCCCGAAAATAGTGTTCCAGAAGTAAGGTTCCCTCACAAATAATTGCCCCGGGAGTAAGCTTTTTTAAAGCAAAGATTGCTCCAGAAGTCAATTATCATTGACATGTACTACCTTTTCAATCTTAACTGTTTACACATTGTACATTTACATGTATATTGATTGAAAATAATAGCTCACAGTACTGTATGAATATTTGTATGTGTAACTCTTTTGAAATTGTTTTTTCTATACAATAATATATCGTCATTGTTAGTAAAACTTATATTTTTTCAATGTGTTCTCATTAATATACCACCATTGCCCCCCCCCCTATTTGGACCCTTTGAGCATTTTACTTATCTCTGGAGCATCTTACCACTCTCTTGGAAATTTACTGCATCATATATAGTGTATGCTGCAGTCTCACGTATTCTTTTCTGTTGCTAAGACACGCATATATATATTGTATGCTGCAGTCTCACGTATTCTTTCTGCTGCTAAGACACGCATATATATATTGTATGCTGCAGTCTCACGTATTCTTTCTCGCATGCTAAGACACGCATATATGTATTGTATGCTGCAGTCTCACGTATTCTTTCTGTTGCTAAGACACGCATATATATATTGTATGCTGCAGTCTCACGTATTCTTTCTGCTGCTAAGACACGCATTATATATTGTATGCTGCAGTCTCACGTATTCTTTCTGTTGCTAAGCACCATATTATATTGTATGCTGCAGTCTCACGTATTCTTTCTGCTGCTAAGACACGCATATATATATTGTATGCTGCAGTCTCACGTATTCTTTCTGCTGCTAAGACACGCATATATATATTGTATGCTGCAGTCTCACGTATTCTTTCTGCTGCTAAGACACGCATTAAACTTTGGTGCAACGTCTTTCTCTTCTTGCGCTCCACAACAATGGAATTATCTGAAACTCCACCAACAAACATTTGTAATGTTCTTACTATACATGTCCTCAAAACTGATCACGAAACACATCTTTTCAAACTTGACTTCTCGGACTAATGATTCAACAGTTCTTTGACAGAGAAACGTAGCTTTTGTGTACCATCTATGTCGTACTTGTTTTGATTTTTAAAAATTGAATGCATATATATATATATATATATATATATATATATATATATATATATATATATATATATATATATATATATATATATATATATATATATATATATATATATATATATATGTGTATGTGTGTGTGTTATGATTATAATTATACTATTATTTTAATATTATTAGTAATCTTACTACAGACACGGCGGAAAATGACCCGTAGACAGCCGAGAAGCCGGCGTGCAATCATGGCCACACTGACACAGTTGATCGAGTCCAGGATGGCCAGCAGCCTTCACTCTGACAGGGGCGACACGTCTCCCCCGGTCGTGGAACAGGACGGGTCAGACGCCTACGTTACGGACATGGCGCCCCATCTGTTCGGACCAGGGGACCAGCACGACGTTGTAGGTTTAGTGGAGACCAAACCAACGAGTGGTAGAAGGGTTAACTTTGACTTGCCCTCAGTGGTAGAAGAGAGAGATACACAACAAAAGAGCTCTGAAGTGCAACACGCAGGGCATGACGGGAAAGGGTTAGAGGGTGTTGGAGGGGAGAGGGAGGGGCATGACGATATTCGGATCAATGCTCACGAAACAGCAACTGAAGAAATTGCAGGTAGATCAAGGGAGAACATTTATGAAATGAAACACGTTCCGGCAACGAGCAAGACTTCTGTTCGATTGCCTCCCCTAGCTAAGAGTGAACTTAGGAAAGTTGAACGACAGAGTGCGTCACTTCCTGTTATGCAGTAAGTCTTGTTTTCGTTACGGTGTTCATCAAATATACGTCACCACATCTGCAAAGTACCTGTTAGGTATTTACCGGAAATCTTTCTTTTCATTTTTATGCAAGGATGAAACTATTTTTAATGCTTATTTTCTTTGTTTATAAACAATGAAAAATTAATTGTAACATTTTAATGTACTTTTTGTATTCCAATGATTGGGCGCATTGTCTATAGCTACGTAGAAATTGATTGTGGTACTTTCCAATTATTTGTTATCCTTCAATATAGCTGTTTAATTGAAGTTAATATCACTATTTCATATCTGAAGTCTTTTGAAAGTTTATATTTTTTCATTGTTTTACCAACATCAGCGGCTAATGATGATTGTGTCATGTGATCGTATCGTAAGTTTGTGTCGTGTGATCGTATCATAGGTTTGTGTAAAGTGATTGTGTCATGTGATGTACGATGTGATTGTATCATAATTTTGTGTCATGTTATATGTCACGTTATCATATCATATGTTTGATGTCGTGTGATTGTGTCATGTGATCGTAATCATAAGTTTATGACGTGGTCACAGGTCTGTTGACCGTCCACCTGATCCTCACCTCCGACCGGAAGTCAGTCTGACAAGAGCGATGACGTCAGACGAGCAATTGGATCAGTTAGAGGGGCGTGTCCGCGAGTTTCTGACACGTCACAGCACACCCACTGAGAGCTCGGAGTTTAAGCTCCCAAAACTCAGACGTTATCACGTGAACATTGAGGTAATACAGGCGTTAAATAAAATTCAACTCTTATGTAACAACCGGGTTGTGCCGTATTTTTGTTACAATGCGCGTCATTAGCCGATATTTGGTTCGTTCAGTTTCAGCTTGTATAAAATACTCATACAGGCCACTCGATCTCAACTAGTAATAACTATACCTAAAGCGCCAAAGTTTTCTACACAAAACACGTTCAATTACTTCAACTTGTGGTAAGCATCTCAATAAATTATAACTTCTAATAAATCTATTTTCAGCGTCTCTTTAACCCTGTGAATCACCAATTTATGAGATGATCCATTAATTGATAATTTTAGCGTCCATTAAACGCAAACGGCACCTTGTCCTCGTACCCTGTATCAAATGATTAACTTTACGTGGCTCCTCCCTTTACCGGTACATACGTCATAGTTTTTTGATACTGTACCTGTTAAAGATTCTCAAGCTATTATTTTACTGGGGAATATTTTATATTTTTCTTGTTGACAAACTTCTCCATACATTGGAGATAAACAAATGTATTGTCAGTCCTTTCTTTATTGAAGAAATTCGATGTGTCTCCCAAATCCCTCACCCAAACCAAAACAAACCCAGTTCCGCAAAGCTTGCCCGAAACCCCGAACCAATAACCCTTACTCAAACAAAATCCTAACCACCACCCACCCTTCATGGGAGGCAACAATGTGAGTTGATCAACAAGGAGGCGTTATCTGCCTCAACACAGCGCTACGATCTACATCAATCAATAATTAAACTTCATTCTGTATGTGTGCCACTTGTTATACGCACCAAATGCGCACCACACAATTTCCTTGCATCAAATGGGACAATGCGCGCTTTAAAGTTTTTATACGCCCTTTCGTGATAAAAATAAATATTATTCTTAAGTGCAGTGTGAAAATATACATTAGTTAATACTGATGTATTTGAAGGAAATGTTTAAACGCAGTCATTAAAAAAATTATTGACCTTTCATACCGTGTGTCACAAAGTGGTGATACGAGTATAAACACTTAAGAGTGGTAACAATAGAATAGGACTGAAAGCATAGGAATTTAGTGCTACACATGGGCGGTTTGGAGATCATCAATAGGGGGAGGGGGTGGGAGAAAATAAAACCGTGGATCAAAGCATGCGTGTGTGTGCGTGTTGGTGTGTGTGTGTGTGAGTGTGTGTGTGTGTGGGAATGGGGGCTGGGAGAGGAAAGTGTGAGGAGGGAGGAGTGTGGGTTGACTGTCAATAGTACAGTGTGAGCGAGCGGGTCGTTAGGAACAGACACTGGGCCAAGGGAAATCAATCAGACATTAAGAAAATATTTTCCTACATCAGGAGATACCGCATTGGTCTCCCCTGACTTCCTTATTCAATCGAAATAATGGTCTTCTGATTTTTCCAAGAATTAAAAAAAAATAATTAAAACATGACCATATCCTTATTTGGACCCTTGAACATTGCTCCACAGCTTGTACCACCAAAAATAATCTCAGACATTCGTAAGCTGAAGATTTCTCTTTTGTAATTAAAGACACCCTACCGACATTTTTCGGTACATTTCGATCAAAGTGGTTCCCAGATTCTAGGAGCCCGAGATTTGGGCCGTCCATAAAGTACGTCAAGCTTCTTTTGACCATTTATATCCCCCCCCCCGGGGTCACAAATCTCAGACCCCCCCTAAAGTACGTCATACTTTCAAACAAATCTTTTTAATGAACAAAATCATTAAAATTTAATATAAAACACCGTGACGTCACGCATGGCCGGACCACCCCCTCCCCCCTGTCACAAACTGTCACACTTTCTTACATCCCTTTCCACCTCTGGAGCGTGACATACTTTATGGACGGCCCCATATGTGATATTAGCTCATCCATATTCCAAAAAAGGCTGTTTAAATTTTAGTTCAAACATTTCTTTGTTAAGAAGTGCTTGAGAAAAATATATAAAAAAATAATACTAATAGATAAAAATATTTTACCTTTGTAGTTTTGAAAATTATATTTACAAATAAATAAACAACAATGTATTATAGGGCGTTACTTTTTTCTGATTTCCTTTAGGAAGGGGCAACCCTTACCAAACCAGGAGGCAAAGTATTTGTTAGGAAAATGATATGTCCCTTTGCCAACAGTCCATTTAAGGTAAGTGGAAGGGTACTTGATCCATTGTCATTAGATGTGACGTAGATATATCAAGTCTGTGTAATGGAGCCCACTTTGATAGTGATGGAAGAGTACAGTATGTATATTGTGTATCGGGCAATTTGAGGGAAACATCATCATGAAGGAAGGGGGGGGTGGAAGTTGGTTTGGTGGAGGGGGGGGGGAGTCATTTAAAGCGGCCATTCTCAAGCGGCAGTTTTGGCGCTATAGAGATTTTGGGTGGATTTTCCGACTGGATCTCTGACAGTTCAAAGTAAACTCGAGGAAAATGAAATTTCAATGGAACATTCGCAGGTTTAAGAAACTGCTTTATATGCAGATTTTCATTGAGAAAAACTCGAAACCCAAAAGTGTGGGAATTTTTAGTCCCCCCCCCCACTCCCCACAGGAATGCGCCTTGGGTTCGTGTTTGTAGGTAGCGTTAAAGAGAAGGGAAGAGACCAGTTCCCGGCATGTCATTGTGTGTATGTGTGTGTGAAGGGCGAGGGTGTGGGGAAATCAATTGAGATAATTCCAGCAACTTCATTTTCTAAACAAAATTTAACATTGAATAAAATCACGAATATTGCTTTAAAATTTACCCGATATTCAAATTTTATTAACACTACAATGATTTTAAAAACTATTTTTATAAAGGATAATATGTTTCCATAGATATATCGTGTTTGAGTGTAGTGTTTTTATTTGTTTCCCCAAACATTTTGTAGGTACCAGTAGTTGTGATGTACTTATTGGCCATTAATTGTGATATACTTGTTGTGTTCATGCTGTATATATCCGTTCAGCAACTTACACTATGTGCTGAGCCTCGATAATTTTCTCGTCATCTAAGTCAGTGCTTCTCAAACTTTTTAGTATTGCGGACCAGCAGGAATTTTTTCCATTGCACCAGGGACCGGTGCACTATTTTCCCTGCACTGACAATTTTTTCTGTTGAGAACATCTACGGACCGGCAGCGGATGGCCCACGGACCGGCACAGGTCCGCGGACCACCACTTTGAGAAGCACTGATTTAAGTGACCAATAATTAAACTTTCTTACCAGGTGACCAACCATGAACATGTAAGACACCACATGCTGCCAGACATACGGTCATCTGACATCCGACATCCAACAACCGCTGTGATATCTCCAAGTCCATCTCATTGAGACGACTCCGTCCAGCAACAGCCTGTATCATGATGGACCAATATCTTCATGACCATGAATCTATTTTGTTTATTGTTGCCAACGTTCTATAAATGCTCTGTTTTTGTCCACTTAGCACCTTGTTGATATTATCGTTAAGACGGTAGCCGAAAATGTTAAGCATAAAGATGGTACTCATTACTAGAGGCGTCACTAGGGTTGGTGTCACCCGGGGCGGTGGCCCGCCCCCACCGCACCCCCTAGTGACGCCACTGCTCATTACAGTATTATAATGTTTCCATGATATACATGATAATTATCACCATGTAGGCGATCACCTTGTCATAATAGTAGGCAGTAACCAAATTTCAAGGCAGTTAGAAAAGGATATTGATTAAATTATCAAGAAGTAAGCGACAACATTCTTATCAAAAGTAATCATTTTTTAAAAACAATTCATTGTTATTCTTACTTAGTTATTCATTTTGTCAGTCTTCTTTAACGTCGAATTGAGAATTTTACATCTAGAATAATTCATTAAAACTAAGTCACTAATTAATTTGAATTTATGTTTATTAAAAACAAATTGTATTAGATAAGGAAAGGGTTTGCTTCTATGCTAAATAGAAATATACTATTTCCCATTTTAAAAAATTGTTTAATTTTTTTTTAAAGATGAATTTTTAACATCATATCTAATCACCAAATAGTGCATTAAATTTATGTCACATGTTTATATTTATTTATTATATTGTATTCAAAAATTTCAGTGTTTGTTGTTTTCATATTGATATCCGTAATTACATTTATAAATCTATAATAAAAAAATTATATTAAGACTAAAAAAAAATAATAAAAGATGTAATATGAGTTTTAATGGATTAAATTTCTGAACATTTACAAATGAAATAACCGATTAAAAAGGAGTGTTTTCAAGATAGCAATTTTAGTCAGTTAAGCCATAGAATTAAACCGTAAAATTTTAGCCGTTTTTTTTGGGGGGTCTCATTTAATATAGACCACTTGCTCGTTGTGTTGTATCAGAATATTATCAGATTCTCCAGAACCGTTTCCTTGTCTTGTAACAACACAAGTCCTCTATCATGTTACAAAACTGTTCCATCGTATTGTTACAAATCTTGTTCCATCTTGTTTTTGCTACGAAACTGATCACCTCTCATGCTGCAAATTTCGTAACCTGTTTTCCTACAAAACGTATCTCTGTTTTTCTACAAAATTTGTCTCGTGTCTTGCCTCAAACCTGGTCTCTTGTCTGGACCGACAACGTGTCTTCCTACAAAACTGGTCATCTGTCCTTTAAAAAAACAACAACTGTTCCTGCTATAAAATTTCGTATCTTTTTTCTGTACTAGAAAATAAATTCCTTCTTCATTTTAATATCTGGGCCACTGTCTTACTAAAAACTGGACCATTCTTCTATTATCATCATGATCCCTTATTATTTAATTTCTTTAAAACGTTTCAAACGATGACAATAAAACTAGACATTTGTTTTACAAGTACGTAGTTTTAGCGGAAGTTACAAGTGAGAATAATCTTTAAGCCAGCGATTTTCGGCAGACGATTAAGCTATGACATGTGACCATATTTAGCCACAATCCATTAGCTTGCATGAAGGGATGGACCCGGTGTAAAAATCCCTTTGTCTTCTGTCCTCTGGCTCAAATTGAGCGTAATCTTGAACACGAAAGGTTCTCAACTCGTTGTTTGATGCGAGGATTGCGTGCTTGTCACCAGACTCAGGGATTAAGAGAAAAGCTTTGGATTTAATACAAAACAGGCGATTTGTGAAATCATAGGTCGGACACGTTAATGTTGTTGAATTGAGCGATAACGAAACCAAGAGTTCTGTATCATTAATTATCTCCCCACATTTGCATTAGGTCGGGTTTAACTCACGGACAGAGAGTCGGTGTCTTTGTGCTGAGATGGTCACTACTGAAGGTGCCGAATAAATAACTCTTGACTTAACTTGCTTGGAGGACCCCCCCCCCTTCCACACACTCACACAAAACACATACAAAATAACCTTAAAAAATATATTTAAAAATTTTAAAAAGGGAAACGCTCCTACCCAACAGCTGAGCTGCAAACGCCACTAGAGGGCGTCACAGTTTATCATTGCAACAGCCTTAATAAAGATTGTGTGTCCCCCCCCAAGCCCACCACCTACCAAGCCGTCAATAAATAGGTCCGCCATGGATCGGGCTAGTAGGGAGATCCGCTTAAGATTCTCTATTTGGAAATCAGTCAACACGAGGTTTGAGCACCGTCATCGGAGACAGTGTTGTCTATGGGTCGGCATCTTCTGACCTATGTACAAGATTCTCTAGGTAACACTGCAAACAATTAATGTGGCAGACAGTGTTACCGAAAAACAAGACTAACTTTACCCATAACGGTCTTAAAGGAAGTTTTCTAAAAATCCCACAAAGCATTTGGTGTTAAATATTTTTGTTTGTTTGACATAATTTTAAGTATAATGTAATAACTGCCGTGTTTATAACGGGATTGGAAAGTGGGACATAGATATCGTTCAGGGACGGGGAGGGGAGTAAGTTAGTAATAAAGTTTTTAATGGAGGAGAAGGTATCACTAATTACAATCCTTAAAGGGGGCTCTACTACTTTGGTGGATGATGTGTTAACATATCGCCACCGTCATTGGGAAGTGGGTCATATCGAGTCATCATTGCTTGCCAGGTTGTTCTTAGTATCAAATAATTTAAGAGCTTAACAACTGGCTCTGTTTTATAAATACATATGTAATTAACCCTGTCTTCCCCTATTTTTTTAAATCCCTTATATTAACTTCGCGGCCGTCTCATCATCTCATCATCTCATGGGCGGGCGGAAAAACAAAAGTCGAAATGACCCACTTCCCGTGTTCCGATCAAGCTGAAATTTGGCACACGGACCCGTCTGACCTAACAATGCAATGTATCAAAATTTCAGATCGATCGAACGTACCGTAATTAAATTAATGCATTTTTAGTTTATCCTTATATGAGGTATGTTATTCAAATTCATGGTTTGTTATGGTTTTTTTCTTCCACTTCCACGTGAGTTTGAGTTGACGCCAACCGTCGTGGCGACACCCCCTCACGTCCCACCCCAATTTATTAAAGACAAGGGACATCACTCGGTGTCAGTCTGTCAATGTTTGTAGCGTTTGAAAATAATCAATACTGTTAGTTATGTCTCATATATAAGGGATTTATAGTCAAAAACATTGTTTTTATGGGTTTGTTTTTTTAAATCCCTTAAAATTAACTTCGCGGCCGTCTCTGTCGTCATCTCATCATCTCATGGGCGGGCGGGCGGAAAAACGAAAGTCGAAAATGACCCACTTCCAGTGATCCGATCGAGCTGAAATTTGGCACACGGACCCGACTCACCTAACAATGCATCGTATTAAAATTTCAGATCGATCAATTGAACCGTAATTAAATTAATGCATTTTTAGTTTTTCCTTATATGAGGTATGTAATTCAAATTCAAGGTTTGTTATTGTTTTTTTTCCCACGTGAAAGTTTGAGTTGACGCTTAGACGTCGACCGTTGTGCCGACACCCCCTCACGTCCCATCCCCCGTTAAAAGACAGGGGACATCACTCGGTGTCAGTCTGTAAATGCTTGTCGCGTTTGAAAATAATCAATACTGTTAGTTATGACTCATATATAAGGGATTTATAGTCAAAAACTTTGTTTTTAAATCCCTTATATTAACTTCGCGGCCGTCTCTGTCGTCATCTCATGGGCTGGGCGGGCGGAAAAACAAAAGTAAAAAATGACCCACTTCCCGTAATTGGATCGAGCTGAAATTTGGCACACGGACCCGTCTAACCTAACAATGCATCGTATTAAAATTTCAGATCGATCGAACGTACCGTAATTAAATTAATGCATTTTTAGTTTTTCCTTATATAACGTATGTAATTCAAATTCACGGTTTGTTATTGTTTTTTTCCCACGTGAGTTTGAGTTGACGCTTAGACGTCGACCGTCGTGCCGACGACCCCTCACGTCCCACCCCCATTTATTAAAGACAAGGGACATCACTCGGTGTCAGTCTGTCAATGTTTGTAGCGTTTGAAAATAATCAATACTGTTAGTTATGTCTCATATATAAGGGATTAAAGTCAAAAACTTTGTTTTTACGGGTTTGTTTTATTACGGGTTTGTTTTATTAAATCCCTTATATTAACTTCGCGGCCGTCTCTGTCTGTCGTCATCTCATTATCTCATGGGCGGGCGGGCGGAAAAACAAAAGTCGAAAATGACCCATTTCCCGTTATCCGATCGAGCTGAAATTTGCCACACGGGCCCGTCTGACCTAACAATGCATCGTATCAAAATTTCAGATCGATCGAACGTACCGTAATTAAATTAATGCATTTTTATTTTATCGTTAAATGAGGTATGTAATTCAAATTCACGGTTTGTTATTGTTTTTTTCCACGTGAGTTTGAGTTGACGCTTAGACGTCGACCGTCGTGCCGACACCCCCTCACGACCCATCCCCCGTTAAAAGACAGGGGACATCACTCGGTGTCAGTCCGTAAATATTTGTGGCGTTCAAACATAATCAATACTTTTAATTATGACTAAAATATAAGGGATTTATAGTAGAAAACTTTGTTTTTACGGGTTGTTTTATTATTATATTTATATTCAGCCCTGTATTAATTATTATATAGTAGCCAGTTAACGCCTAAAATATCACATCATTTATACGTCAATTAATCCAAGTACCTATGATTAGTTGTGCATTGATAAGAGAACATCAAGGATAGACCCAGCCTCACATAACATCTCAGCTCAGACTGGCTGTTTAAGTCCAGCCCCACATAACATATCAGCTCAGTCCGTCTGTCTGTTTGTGTCCAGCCACACATAACATCTCCACTCAGTCCGTCTGTTTATGTCCAGCCTCATATAACATCTCAGCTCAGTCCGGCTGTCTGTTTGTGTCCAGCCACACATAACATCTCCGCTCAGTCCGTCTGTTTGTGTCCAGCCACACATAACATCTCAGCTCAGTCCGGCTGTCTGTTTGTGTCCAGCCACACATAACATTTCCACTCAGTCCGTCTGTTTGTGTCCAGTAACACATAACATATTCGCTCAGTCAGTCTGTTTGTGTCCAGCCACACATAACATCTCAGCTCAGTACGGCATGCCACCTCTCTGAAGCCTTCCCCCACTTTCATGGGAGCAACTAAGAACTGTAATCAGACCTAATCTTCTGCTCCCGCCCCCGTCAAAGCCAACCCGTGACCTCCACCGCATTGCATCCTAACTATTCCTTTCAAGCGCATTGCACCTCACCCTTTGGCGTGCGTTCCCAATCGCCCCTCTCACCTTATGACACCCCACGCCCTATTGGCACCCTCAGTTCCTCACAAATATCGGCCTTATCATAATAAATATCTCCAGGGACTATCAAACTTGACCTCTTTCTCCTTGACCTGAATCTCACAAACTCAGCCCCCCACCCTTCCTCCTTTATCACCTCTTCCTGTAATCATCTCACATATTTCTTTTTCCAGCCGTATATCAAGAAGCTCAACAGAGTTTTCTTATTAAACCACGTTAAATATTTCTATGCGCCCCCCCCCCTTTTCTGTCATCATACTCTTACAAAATAAAAATATAGAATTCCATCTTTGTGTTTCTGGCAAATGTCTCTTAATCAAGTATGTATTAGGTACTATTTTTACTACGTTTTTTTACGTTTTTATTAACTTGCTTTCGTGTCTGTCTGTCTGTCGCAATTTTTCAAATTTGACAACGTAAAATTAAACCCTAGAGAGCTCAATTTTTTTTTACCACAGATAGATCTTGGATGACAATAAGTTGTATCAAAATTTCAGATTGATTGAATGTATCGTAATTAAATTAATGCATTTTTAAAGTTTATCTTTATATAAGCATCTGTATCCGTCTGCTATTGTTCACATTCACGTGCGAGTTCACCCCGTGACCTCATCGCCGTGGTATTAAAACGTTGGGCGGGTGCTGATGAGGTGTTTGGTAAAATAAATAGAGATAAAAAGGATTTTTTAAAAAGCACGTTTTTATAAGTGGACTAAAGTTTATAAGTTTGCCTTCTAAATTAATAAATCTTTAATTTTTATACCAAACACCCGCCCCACGTTTTTAGTCATATTAAATCAAAATACTTGAACTTATACGTTTTAAATTATTTTCTTCTTTTTAGTCCATTTATAAAAACGTGGTTTTTAAAAATCTTTTTTTACTTCTATTTATTTTCTTACTAACCATTGTCAAGTTTACAATGCTGAATTTTCAAACGTTCAATCTCAATTTGGAGTTAGCTGACACTCCCGCCCCCCATTTCCGTTCCCAAACCCTCAGCTTATTGACCAAACAATGAATACCGAGAAGGTGAGTACTTAAATAAATCCTACCAGAAATGCCCAAGACCACGGTGCCTATAAAGCAAGAAACATGATGTAAAAACATCAACAGTCACACCAGATAGGTTTAATCAACGGGATGTGAACAAAATGCATGTGTATGGATGTCAAGAACAAGGCTGAAGATGTGTAAACATGATGGGGGACTCAACATTATTTCATAGCTTTTGTCATCATAACAGAATGCGAAACTAATGTTTCATTCCAACATGGCTAGAGATATATATTTAAATTAAAAAAAATATTATGCCGTGGCTCGCTTCAGAACACCACAAAAATAGTTAATTTCAATGTTGCAAGAGATAAGATTGCAACAGAAATAGTGCACTCCAACATGGCAAGCGATGAGAATACAACATAAATATTTCATCAAACTGTAGCTGGAGATCAGAATACAGATATATATTAAAAAAAACACGTCACTTTTAGTATATCTAAAGATGACAATACAGATAAAAATGTTACATTCTTACAAGGAAAAAGTCTAAAACTGAAAAATCTAAGTGCTGCTCGCCACCCTGATTGGTTACAGACCCGAGTCTTCCACAAGGTGCAAATACGCGACCAACTGTTTTCAGGATCACTTGATTTATGGCACTTCACAATTCCCCACCAGAATTGGAAACATGTTTCTCGAATGTTTTTTACGGCACTTGATTGTCTCAAGTTTTACGCGGGAGCTGTATTTATTTCACAATGGTCTCCAACAACCAACTTGGTCGTCTGCTTCTGGTTAGGATACTATAAATAAAAGTTCGAAAAAGAATGTTAGCCGTGCTTCTGTTGTCAATTTACTCAGGTAAGTGAGTTTTTTGTTGCCATGGCACCTCATGGTTTGTAGGGTGCACTGCGTCTACCATCTTGTTTATGTAAATTGCACACCAAAAATAATGGACTTTGTTTCTTCCTTCTTATAATAATGGTTTTTTTTAGATCATGTTTACCGGAGCAAGTTCATCATCAGTGAAATAACTCTTAGAAAAAAGTTTGGCTTAACAAAGGGAGAGATCTTAAGAGATAATTATGTTGAATATAAAGTTTGAAGATTTCTTAAATAAGGGTGCAGCGTAGATTTACAAATTTTTTTTCACAATTATCATTAAATTGATATCCTCGAAAGAGATGCAAATATGTACACTTACTTTCTTATAGTCAAGCATGTATTTATTATATGTTGAGCCTGGAGACTATTCGTTAATCTCTTAAAATCCTTCGGCTTATTTCTTTAAGTGCCCAGGTTGCTCTGTTAGCTAAACGAAAAACAGAAATGACTAAGTAAAATTTACGGCATTGGGATTTAGTACATATGTTCGAAACTTGATCGTTTCAGAATCTTAAACAAAAAACTTACTGATTTTTAAAAAATTCTTCTAGTTACTTTAAAAAAATTATTTTAAAAACTATTTTTTGGTGAATGGCATTTGGTCTGGTTACATTCAATGGCATTTGGTCTGGTTACATTCAATGGCATTTGGTCTGGTTACATTCAATGGCATTTGGTCTGGTTACATTCAATGGCATTTGGTCTGGTTACATTCAATGGCATTTGGTCTGGTTACATTCAATGGCATTTGGTCTGGTTACATTCAATGGCATTTGGTCTAGTTACATTCAATGGCATTTGGTCTAGTTACATTCAATGGCATTTGGTCTGGTTACATTCAATGGCATTTGGTATGGTTACATTCAATGGCATTTGGTCTAGTTACATTCAATGGCATTTGGTCTGGTTACATTCGATGGCATTTGGTCTGGTTACATTCAATTTAACAAATGTATCACTTTGGATACTTTGAATTATATATATTTATAATCTGCCGACCTTGTGTACCACAGTGTTGTTTGTTATCTTACAAATTGACATAACCGTTACTTGCCCCCTTAGTTTTACGGCCTAATAGTCATACACTGATAGAATGATAATATGACCCGATGTATTATTCTCTTCTTGTCTTAAGATCCACTATCTAGTCAATAGTTTTCTTGGTATGCAGTTATAAGCTCAGTATTGAGCGGACTATTTTCACATCTCTTCCACATTCGCTTAAGTTAAAATAAGTTTTTAAAACAATATTTCCAAGCAACGAAGCTTTAGAAAGCTTGAACCTGCTTTGTTTTCCTATTTGGAGTACGTTCCTTTTTTCGGTCTGGTGCCCATTTCTGAGCAGAGCTACTAGGAGAAGTCTGCACCGAGCAATAGAAATGTTTACTTTCTGGTGCTAATTTTGTCGGAAATTGGAAATTCTTGAAAGAATGATTTACCTGCAGAAAAATATAGACAGTTTATAAATGACAGATGGCGCTACTTGTCATGGAGGTAAGTCGGTAATGCATCAGTTTTAAGAGGGCATGGAAAAGGCGTGTGGGGGGAGTCAGCATTGCATCAGTTATGAGTGGGGGATACGCCGGTAAAGTTTGAGTGTCAAGCGGAGAACCTGGTACTGCATTAGTTTTCACAATAGTACATCAGCGTTTAGATGTGTTTAGTGTTCAGATATTTTCGCGGCCGCGCAGCTTAAAGGGAACATTGGTTAAGATGGGTGAGCTTTAGTACAGAAATGCATCGGTGCAAAGCCAGTGCCGTAGACTCAGAAACCATAAAGACTCACAATTCCATGGTTCGGACGGTGAGAAAGTTGCTTACCTCTCTAGAATATACCAGTCCAGAAATCAGTTTCACACCACTTTCAATTGAAATGCAGAACGTAGACAAGATAAATATCAACCCATTCAGCCTATTAGGAAGGCAACATTAAGGAACCTGAATTATATATTGTGCGCCAGCTAAGAAAGCAATGGGTATATATGTAAGATAATGTCATTTTTAAAAAAGTCAATGTGCAATAATAGTAACTTATTATTTATCCTGTACTTTTATTAAATTCTTTAATAGTCGGGCCGTTAATTAATTTATCCCGTCTTCCATTTGTTATACTGTATCAAAAAGAAATCCACAGTGGAAGTCGGGAGGTGTGTGTGCCCAAAGGTGACCTTACTGGGTGACAATAACAATAGCAAGCCACTGAAAGTGTGACCTTTATTGTCTTGTGTGTGTCTGAGCTATGTGCGCTGTGTGGTGTGTTCTCACAATTCTTCACTAATAGTAAGTAACCCCCTTTCATAGCTTTTTCTACCGATACGTTCACTATATTTTAAAAACCAACTTTAAAAATAAATGTTTAACTTTTAAAAAAAATTGGCTTCTCATGCTTATAAAATGTTCACCTGTAAATGCGTTACCGGTCAAAGCCGGTAAATTTCTTTTTGACTATATCTATAAGTAAGAAGAAACTGTTAATAACCACTCAATGTACATGCACTGCAAAATATTAAAGACATAAAATTCTGTTCCTATCATAGAAATTACAACAGCTTTATGAAAGAAGAAACTTAATTTGATTTTCAGTTTCTTTATTTAGTCGAGAGTTTGCACACACACACACATACACACACACGTACACAAACATACACTCGCACACGCACGCACACACTTATACATGCGCATGCGCACACACACGCACACACACACACACACCCACACACACACAGACAAACCAACAAGAACATCCATAACTGCGGACCAATGACTGAACTGTGTTCTTATAACCCAATATGATACTAAACAATTTCAAAAATTGCTTATTTTGTACATATACACTTTTCTTGATTTTGAATTTTTAACGATGCCATTTTTATAATTGGCAAACATGTTTTTAAAAATTTGGATTGATTTCAATTTCGACATTCAGGAAACATCTATCTTCTCGTAACCGAAAGCTAGCTTATTTTCATTTTACCAGAGGATGTTTAGGTCACAAACTATTTGTGTTTTAAATTTGTGTATCCAAAACTCAATCATATTTTGGTAAACATCATTTAAATCGTATTCTTCATATCAATTCTGGTTTATTGTTTGCCATATACATGTACTTCCATAAACTTTGAGAAGATGCTAACGTAATGATGAAAACAACAAAAAATTTCTTGTTAGTCAGTGTTGAACATCTGACAGTAGATGTTAGCAGTATACCAGTGTATGGGGACAGTAGATGTTAGCAGTATACCAGTGTATGGGGACAGTAGATGTTAGCAGTATACCAGTGTATGGGGACAGTAGATGTTAGCAGTATACCAGTGTATGGGGACAGTAGATGTTAGCAGTATACCAGTGTATGGGGACAGTAGATGTTAGCAGTATACCAGTGTATGTGGACAGTAGATGTTAGCAGTATACCAGTGTATGGGGACAGTATATGTTAGCAGTATACCAGTGTATGGGGACAGTAGATGTTAGCAGTATACCAGTGTATGGGGACAGTAGATTTTAGCAGTATACCAGTGTATGGGGACAGTAGATGTTAGCAGTATACCAGTGTATGGGGACAGTAGATGTTAGCAGTATACCAGTGTATGGGGACAGTAGATGTTAGCAGTATACCAGTGTATGGGGACAGTAGATGTTAGCAGTATACCAGTGTATGGGGACAGTAGATGTTAGCAGTATACCAGTGTATGGGGACAGTAGATGTTAGCAGTATACCAGTGTATGGGGACAGTAGATGTTAGCAGTATACCAGTGTATGGGGACAGTAGATGTTAGCAGTATACCAGTGTATGGGGACAGTAGATGTTAGCAGTATACCAGTGTATGGGGACAGTAGATGTTAGCAGTATACCAGTGTATGGGGACAGTAGATGTTAGCAGTATACCAGTGTATGGGGACAGTAGATGTTAGCAGTATACCAGTGTATGGGGACAGTAGATGTTAGCAGTATACCAGTGTAAAGGGCCGCCCATAAAGTACGTCACGCTCCAGAGGGGGGAGAGGGTGTAAGAAAGTGTGACAGTTTGTGACAGGGGGAGGGGGGTGTCCGACCATGTGTGACGTCACGGGGTTTTATATTAAATTTTAATTATTTTTGTAAATAAAAACAACATTTTTGTTCGAAAGTGTGACGTACTTTAGGGATGGGGGGGGGGTGGGGGGTCCGAGATTTGTGACAGTTTGTGACAGGGGGAGGGGGAGTTAAAAATGGTCGAAAATAGCGTGACATACTTTATGGACGGCCCCTAATGTTACATTAGAAGTTAGCAGTGCAGTTCTGTGCTGACACTAGATGTTAGGAACTCTGTTTCATGGTGACGGTGGTGGTGTGGCCAAGGCAACGTTTCTGTAAGGCATGAGATTAGTTTCATCATATTGACATGATGAGAGTCTCAGAGAGTAATTGATATAAAGCAACAGTCTCAAACTGGTCTATATGCATGCGTTTGTTCATACTCCTGTAAAAAAGTTTTATAAAACATCTAGCGCTGTAAACGGACCATTTGTTGATGACAAGTGCACTGTTTTGACATCTAAGGTTTTGGGGTTAAAAAAGGGAAGTTGTAATTTTTTTCTTATCGTCTACCGCTACCCCAACCTCCCACAAGTTGCCAAAATCTTCACCGTTATCCGCGGTCCACCAGGTCATGCTCACGTCCCCCACGAGCCGGTGGAGGGCGAGGCAGCGCCCGAGTTGAGAAAACCACGCCCGGGGTGAGCGAGGAGAAAGCGAGCGAGCAAATAGACAAGGACGCCAGCGGACCCTCATGGCGTCTATATAAAAAAAAAGTAGGGGGACAGAACCGACCATTGAATATAGCCGTGATGTGTTGCTCCCCTTGAATACAACCGAAGTGAGTTTGTTGGCTGGGATCTGGTTGTACTCACAACTTCATTCAAACCCGCCCGCTCTTTCTCTCTCACACGCTTTCAAGGTAACAAAGCACAAAAAACTTGCCAAGAAACTTTTTGAGGTACCCACGTGACCCAGTTCAGGCGGTAAGTTCACGTGTTGATGTTTTTATTTGCTCAGTTTATTTTGCGATTTTGAAAATTCAATTATTTCCTGTGCAGTCAATGAGACTGGTGAAATAGAGTTTATAATGTCGATAAAAATAATGATGTTTTAAACATTAATTAATTAATATTTTGTTGAAATCATTTGATTGTGTACTTATGAATCATTTCGAAAGAAAAATAATTTTTGTTTGAAGTCAAAGAAAACATTATCTTAGCTTGTTTCAATCTTAATTTTTAATTCAAACTTAACTGTATGGTGTTTCGAACAAATTTTTCTATACCGTTTTAAAAAGACGACAGTTACAGACATAATTTAAATTTGAGCCACGTTATTTTATTTGCTATATTCCATGTCCTTAAAATTTCCTTTATTTTGATCGGATCAGTCAGCTGCCCGATGAGGCTTTGAAAGCCGTACATTATCCACATTCCTTTAATTGAAATGTTTCATGCATTAATCCTATCAATGTAAACCAGTTGAAATATAAGAGGCCAGTCGACATACATTCTTTTCTCTATCCCACAAGAAATCGCGACTGCACATTTGCTATCACTGTGTCTTTAATTATCGTGCCGGTCTCTTGGCAAGTGATGCAGCGAACACAGGCCATGGCTATGAGGGTTCCACGCATTACCCAGCCGCCTTGATTTCCCTAACTAGCTGGGTGGACTCAGGGACGCCCTAGGCCCGAGAAAAAATCCTTGCCACATGGATTTGAACCCGTGACCATCGGTACGCCAGCCGAGCGCGCATGCCACTCGACCACCGTGCACTGGACTCCTGGACGAAGTCATTATGTAGTGTCTGCATTTAAATCAACACTTATTTTTTAAACACAGTTTCCATCTATTTCTACATTAACAGAAAACCCTTTGTCTGACTCTAACATTTCCGTCTATGGCTACACCAGGACATACATTGTTATGGCGTCTCTATTTTTGTTTAAATTTACGAGCTGATGTACATTGTATCTGTAATTCTTAGTGCTTACTCGTATCAACATCTATACTTATGTTCCCACCAGTTTTCCATACTTAGCCCTGAAAACACAATGTTTACTACATGATACGGTTGACCCCCCCCCCAACTATTCCTGTTCCGAGGGGATGGATTTGTCTCGGAAATGTAGAGCTACTCACACTGACTCCCAGCGACAAACGCAAAAAGTCAAGTAGTGAATTTCTTGTACTTTTAAATGAGTTACAGATAGTCTCTGAGCACTCTGGTGTATTGATTTTTTAAAATAATTTTAATATTTTCTCACTCCGACGACGTAGGAAAAATCGAATGAGTTTCAAAATGTTATCGTCTGACTAGAAGCTAATCTAAATCTAATGTTTTAGTTGTTATAATTCTGTGACTATTTATTTTTACATATTTTTTTAAACAGTTGAAATTCCAACGTGGAATATGTTGCCTGTAGAAACCAGAAAAACCAACACTCTTTCAACATTTAAATTTCTAATACAAATGTAAGACTAGACATATACTGTAGTTAAGCGTAGGACGCAATAATCTTTTGTAAAGAAGGAGCACCTGCAACAGATACATTTCGATAAGATAAATTAGGGAGTCTCATATATTTGAGCGGTTCAGTTTATTGGACAGCTTTTCAGACATCGGAACTTCTCTAAGATTTGGTTGTGTTCAGCCAAGAGAATGTAATCTCTTAATTATGTAAACTGTTGAAAATGTCACGATAGTTAGGTCCCCTGATTGCTCGAAGTGCCCTCACTGAGCCGGCAACCGTGTATCAATGTCTGTGTTTTCTGAGAGTTCATGCTGTGTGAGAAGGTCATATTGTGTGTGTGAGAATGTCATGTTGTTTTTCAGAAGTCATTCTGTGTGCGTAGTTTATGTTGTGAGTTGGAATTTATGAGCGTGCGACTGTGGGGGGGGTACCAGTTCTCTATCGCTGGGAGAATGTGTAAGTAATGTGTTTTTTATTTCAATTAACAATGCTATCATTGTCTTATAAGTTATGGTTACATAACACTGCGTGGTTGTATACTTTTCAATATTTCGGCCAACACATTTTCTTCTTTATCTCGTAATGCTTTCTTTATCAATGAAATGCTCTCTCTTGGGTCAGGTTTTTGGTATTTATTGTGCAACTTAGTGAAAAACTGCATCTAAAAGTTATTGCAAATTTATAATATACACAAAAAATATGTTTTCCCTTATTAGTAAGTGGATAAATTTTATTTAAAAATTTTTTTAATAAAAAAAATTCACACACATATATATAATATGCTTAACTATTTGAACGGCTTAGCGTGAGGTTCGGTTAAGGTGTAATAGTTAAATCTGACCGTAACCCTTAAATTCTGTAGCAGAAATCCTTGCAGTAAATTGTTCATAATTCAGTTGGTTAAACGAAATATCGTTTGAGCTGCCAATACTCAACGCCCCATTCTGGTTGTTGCCTATGTCCTGGGACAGATTTCTCCTGCTCTCAATTGGATGGTTTCATAACTTGGCTTCATAGAATATTCTCCCTCTCCCTCCCTTCCCACTTGGTGGTCAAGTTTTGAAGACACATTTGGTCTGATGTTGATCTTGCCTTCTATCGTTCAAATATTTTTATATTTAAAAAAAATGTTCAGGGGATTGTGTTCGTGCGTGATTCCCCCACGTGTAGGAACAAACATTGACTGGGGCGTCTCTTCATATGAAGCTGGGTGTAGGCCTGGGGAGGGGGGTGATACATTCACCCCACAAAACATGTTCAACTTCTCTAAACGTTTACGGCTTCTTAGAAAAATGTCTGACGTCCTGCTTCAAGTTAGCCCTTCTTCCAATTGGTGACCAGAAACTAAGACCCAGTTCTCGACTTGTTCGAGTCGTTGCACATTCCAATATTGACTTATATACGGACGTAGAAGTCAAGCATCATGGATGTCCTTCCAACCAAATGGAAATGATGGCTTTATTTAGTAAACAAAACACGGTTGTCAAACCAACTGAATAACTCTGATGCCATCACCATGAGACTGATTGGTTGTCATTTCCACACTACAGAATTGATGTCATTACATATGGAAGTAATCATCATAAGAAGGAACGGATGTTATCACAATATGGTGTCATGAATTTCAGAATGGACGCCATCAAATTACAACGACATAGATGTCATCACCATAAAATTGAATGAGTCTCAAAACCATAAGATGGAATGAATTCCTCTCCGCGACCAGAATTGGATAAGTCAAATGTTTCTGATGCACTAAGATTTACAAACACCCCAACAAAATTCGAACATCGTGTATCCAAGTTTAAATGGTAAACAGGGATGTCATGAATTTCAACTTCGGTTGTTTTTTTTTCGGAAAAGTCTATCATTGACACCATTTATTGCTGTGCCAAAATGTTCAGCAGGTGACCTCTTGTTATGGCAGTGCCAAAATGTTCTGCCAGTTACACCATTTTATGGCAGTGCTACAATTTTCTGCCAGTGACATAATGTTATGGCGGTGACATCATGTTATGGCGGTGACATCATGTTATTATAGTGTTACAATGTCATGCCAGTGACACAATGCTATGGCAGTGACACAATGTCATGCCAGTGACACCATGCTATGGCAGTGACACAATGTCCTGCCAGTGACACCATGTTATGGAAGTGTTAAAATTTCATGCCAGTGACACCATGTTATGGCAGTGACACAATGTCCTGCCAGTGACACCATGTTATGGCAGTTACACAGTGTCATGCCAGTGACACCATGCTATGGCAGTGACACAATGTCCTGCCAGTGACACCATGTTATGGCAATATTACGCCTTTTCACAAAGATGCCCTTAAATATTAAAATTTAAAAAAAAACTACTAAACTTTGGGGAACGTTATCATTAATTAAAAGAAATAATATACATGTAATTTAAATGATATTTTCTGTAAGGACAGAGTTACAAAGGTGAGAAAAATAACTTATAAAGGTAAATAAGTTAATGAATTTATTGAAATTCTAAAAACGATTTACTATAATAGCTATTTTCAATTATTAATAATAACTAGTTATTTATTATAGGTATAGTCACTTAAATTTTACTTTTTAATATATCTTTGATCAGATACACGTAATCATAATTATAAATGTGTAATATCATATGGAGACGCCATACAAAAGCAGTGTCCAACGTTTAACAAATATTGTTTGCTTGAGTTATAATTACAGCAAATTTGTGAATAGAAAACATGTATTTGTTAAATATATAGACCGCAAGGGCAGAACATAAAGGTATCCTCCAAAAGGGTACAAAAACAGAGGGTGCTCCGGGCACAGGTTCCCCCCTACACCCCTCCTTACTCTACCTACCCACACCCCTGAGTACACCCCCCCCCACCGCACACGCACATAAACTTGTAAAATCTTATATCTCCACGTTTTCTCCACAATTTCACGTCACCCAACTCCAATAGCGCAACCGAGTTTGCATAGTGACCTTTACCCTTTACTGCCTCAGACCGATTTGAAAACCATAACCTAAATAATTACTTCCAAGTAGGGCTGTCAATTTGTTGAAAAAAGCTGCCCGGGTACCCGTGACAAATTTCAAACGGGTACCCGGGTTACCCGTTCTAAACGTCGCATAATTTTCCCCGTCATGACCGCTATACAGTGCCCCTCATTTCACACAGTAGTAGTAGCCAACGGCTTGCTTCCAGTAACACTATTACTAATGCACTACAATTAACAATAATGCACCAAAAACTTTTATTCAATTCCTGCTGTAAATGCTTTCATCATACTCATAAACTTAAACTTCAGTAAACTGAACATGCAAACAAAATGACAACAGCAATGACGTAACGTTCAGTGTCATACCTTGAATGTTAATATCCACTTGGCGTCGGTAGTCAATGCTAAGGGTGATGACGGATGCAATACTGCGGTAAATCTCAAGTGATCGTGCTTTGGTTAGTGGTACTGCTTTTGTTATTAATGTTAACACCAATATATTTCTGATATTGGGTGGGTCGGCGGTTTGTTTATCAATATCAATTTTATGAATAGCGTTCAGATGGCGTTTTATCGCGCTGGGTTGCCACCCTTCGCGGACACAATTTCATTACAATTGTTGCATTTTGCCGTGTCACTGTCAACTCACTTGGCATTGCTTGGCATGACATCTTACCCATCTTATTAACTTTAAAAACTGACAACTTTGGGTGTATATCAATTTGTGGGCTAGGCAAACACGTGTTAATGAACACAAGAAACACACGAGAATGCGAGAGGTGGGGGTTATAGCAGTGCTTCTCAAAATTGTTGACCGCGGAAGTTATCAAGTAAGGAGAGAGAAATATAATTTTAATCCTCCAATTGTTACCGATAATACTAACACAATAGAATTTGCCATTTTTGGCATTAAGCTAATAAATGAAAGAAATAAAAGGAAATAAAATACATTTCGCTACCATGTAAGTACCGGGAAAATAGTGTACCGGTTCCTGGTGCAATGGAAAAATTCAATTCCTGCAGTTCCGCCATACTAAAAAGTTTGAGAAGCACTGGGTTATAGGAATGAATAGAAATTGGGGGGGGGGTAAAAACGACATTACATGTAGATAGTATCAATCGGTGACCCACTGTCGGCTATTTGAAAGCAAAGTTAGTGTCAAAGCAAGAGTTGTTTTTTTTAAACGAACATAGCGTCTTTCATCTCTAAGCAGTCCATCCTTATTTTTGGCAGAGGACTTTTGTTTTCTTTATATGATTCTTTTAAAGAACCAAAACCTTTTTGTGTTGTGGGATTTCTGTTTCACGTTGAGAGAAAAAAGATGTATCAAAATACATTGTAGTTTGTTGGGACCGTATTTTATTTCCCATTGCCAGATACTTTCCGTTGACAGAGTCTGATATTTCTCCATAGATGTACTTCACAGCTCATTTAAAAAAAACTAAAATTTTCATTTGATAAATTGTTTCGCGAGCCACAATGTAAACACAAAAAAGCCGCATGGGAGCCGAAGTTTGGCCTCCGTTAATATAGAATAAAGACATTGAAGCCACATTTTCACGGGTACCCGGGTGAAATTTTACTACTCGGGTAATCACACGGGTACCCGTTGACAGGCCTACTTCCAAGTCACCATCAGGGTGAGTTCCTAGCGTATTATCTATGCGCTGATTAGCAGATACAACATGCAACATGTAAGAAATTAAAGAATATATTAGCTGGTCAGGTAAACAGCCGATTTAGTCGTTGCGGGTCGATATCTTTTACAACGTGCAGTTATTTCAATTATATTACTATACTCACGGTGTGAATGCCTAAAGATCTTTCTAACGTTATCACTGTTATCATTCTAACGTTATCACTGTTATCATTCTAACGTTATCACTGTTATCTTTCTAACGTTATCACTGTTATCATTCTAACGATATAACTGTTATCTTTCTAACGTTATCACTGTTATCTTTCTAACGTTATCACTGTTATCTTTCTAACGTTATCACTGTTATCATTCTAACGTTATAACTGTTATCTTTCTAACGTTATCACTGTTATCTTTCTAACGTTATCACTGTTATCATTCTAACGTTATAACTGTTATCTTTCTAACGTTATCACTGTTATCATTCTAACGTTATAACTGTTATCTTTCTAACGTTATCACTGTTATCTTTCTAACGTTATCACTGTTATCTTTCTAACGTTATCACTGTTATCTTTCTAACGTTATCACTGTTATCATTCTAACGTTATAACTGTTATCTTTCTAACGTTATCACTGTTATCTTTCTAACGTTATCATTGTTATCTTTCTAACGTTATCACTGTTATCTTTCTAACGTTATCACTGTTATCTTTCTAACGTTATCACTGTTATCTTTCTAACGTTATCACTGTTATCTCATCTAACGTTATCACTGTTATCTTTCTAACGTTATCACTGTTATCTTTCTAACGTTATCACTGTTATCTTTCTAACGTTATCACTGTTATCTCAAAGGTGTTCACAAGCTAGAAGTATAATTTTAGAGATTGTAACCTCTTCAATGTACACATTTTTTGTGTGGATAACTTTGAAGGATTTTTACACCACCAAAATCAGAGCATCAACCGGACCATTGACCACTAGGAATAGCAAGCTAAACCCCCGGGAGCATCAACCGGACCATAGACCACTAGGAATAGCAAGCTAAACCCCCGGGAGCATCAACCGGACCATAGACCACTAGGAATAGCAAGCTAAAACCCCGGGAGCATCAACCGGACCATTGACTACTAGGAATAGCTAATAAACCTCCACGGCATCTACTGGACCATTGACCACTAAGAATAGCTATCTAAACCTCCACGGCATCAACTGGACCATTGATGACTAGGAAAAGCTACCTGAACCCACCGGGGCATCAAATGGACCGCGGACCACAAGCTCGACTTCAATACGAGACATTGATAGCTGATATATTGTTGTAACGCCTGAAATTACCGAGATTTCAACTCATTACCATGCAATAATTCTATATCCAACTGCACACTGACTCTCTCTCTCTCTGATCACGTGGTTATGTCAATATTTATTCACTGAATGCCTCGCGCTATATATAATGACTGCCAATCGAAAGTAGGAGCTCCCAATGGGAGGCCTGTAAAAAGGTCACCCCAAAATTATCCGGACAGGCTGTTTCTAGTCGAGAATTTAAGATCGCTAACACTGCACGTGTACTATCTGGGACGTACACCACTGCTTATATTTAACGAGGCACACTAATGTGAACATTTTGGAAAGCTTATTTGCTGTATAATTTTACCCCCAAATACTTTTGTATATCTTTGGGGTGTAACTATTAAATATATGTTTCTCTTTATGTAGGCTTTCTCACAGTACATAATCTTGTGCACAATAATCCACTGAAGAACTTGTTTATACAAAACAACTTTAATATATATACTATGTACACATAAATATCATTTGAGGTAATACAAAGTGGAAATCTTGAGGCGCACACATACACTACTTCCTTCCTTGCCGGAAGTCTTTTCACCACTCCTCGCCCAACACTTTCAACCAATAGGAATGCTCCTTTCTTCCCGCGTCCACCATTCACGTGACCTTACGTCACAAAATTATGTTAATCACATGTGACATTCACCCCCATCCTTAAAAAAAAATGTTTATGAAATACAACATTTTTGGTCTTCATAAAATCAAATCAATCTATATTTTCTATATTCAAATATTTATCATCAATGAACATTCATTTTCTTACATACAACATCTGGACATAAAATCAATAAGAAAAAATCTGTAGAACTGCAACCGTCTACCTGTGCTGAAAAAATGAAAATGGAATTTTAAACACATCTGTAATTTTGTGTAATTAAAATATTTAAACACTCAATATTATTAAATTAACTAATAATCCAGTGGAATTCAAACACTGTTCCTTGTCCATTGTTCAACAAATAAAAATATTAATATAACTACAGTCTCTGTTTGTATCCTTTAGGAATTCACAGACTAATGTTAAAACAGTCTCTTATTTTATCATTTAGTAATTCACAGAATGTCTTTTTAATACAGTCTCTGGTTTTATCACTTAGGAATTCACAGAATGTCTTTATTTATTGTCATTCTACTTAATATGTCTGCAACTACATTGTCTTTTCCCTTTCACAGGTTTAATGTCAAATTTGTAGTCGGCTAATAGCATAGCCTAGTTCAATACAGTCATTCTTCAGTTGACGAGTATGAATTCAAATCGATGGGCTTTGAATGTTTCTTCAGACTGTTAAATGTTCAATAATTCACCAACCATGACTTCGATTATGTTCATTCATAATTTCAATTCCAGCATTTTTAATCAGTTGCTTAGCTTTTGAAATGTCATTTTTGTTTCCAGATAGTTCAATAGAATTTGGACCAGATGAGTCACTGTCAGAAACTTTTATCTGAAAAATATTGTCTCTATCTGTAAAGTCTTTTGATTTGCTTAATACACAAACCAATTGTTCTTCCTAATTCAGATGATTTCACACAAATGGTTTCAGATTCACTAGTACCATCTCTTTCTCTGCTTCTATGGTCTTCATTTCTTTTATCATATACTTGATTTTTAATAGTGGCTAAAATGTCACTAGTTTCTGTCTGTGCTCGATTTAACTTTATTATTTTTCTATCATTCATGTCTTGGTTTTCATTCTTTCTCCATGGTTGATCATAATTTCTTTTTCTGGAGTCAAAATTGTATTTGCCTCTCCATGATCTTCTGCTTTGATTATAATCTCTATTTATGGAATTATGATTATTTCTTTCTCTCCATGATTGTCTTTCTTGATCATAATCTCTATGTCTGGAATTATGATTATATTTTTCTTTCCATAATTGTCTACTTTGATCATAATCTTTATGTCTGGATTTATGATTATATTTTTCTTTCCATGCTTGTCTACCTTTGTTTTCAAAGTGCTCTTGTCTTGATTTTTCTTCTGTTTTCTTTCTTATAGGGCTGCCATTAGGTGACACCCTATTTGGTTGTCCTTTATTGTGGTAACACTGCTTCGCCATATGTCCTGGCTTGTTACAGTACCAACAAATAGTTTGTCTGTTGCCTTGGTTTGGCAGACTCTGGTTTCTCATACCTTGCCTTTTTTCTTGACTTTTAATTTGTATAGCTGCAAATATGTCTTGTCTCTTATCCATTTCCACATTCGGATGAGAGTCTTTGAATGTTCGTAATGCATTTGTTAGCTCTGCTTGAGTACGAACTTTCTTGTCAGTTAAATATGTGAATAGAGTTGGTGTTGCATTTTCTAAAAACTTGTCAATTAACACCATGTCTAGTATGGCCTTTGGATTGCTCGTATCTATTGCTGTCAGTTCCAGCCATTTTGTTAGTTTGACTTGTGCTTCATGTACTATGATCTGTGGATCTTTGTCCATCTTGATTCTCATTTCATGAAATTCTCTTCTATAATCATTTTCTGACTTTCCAAAATGACATAGAAGTGCCTTTTTGACATTCTTATATATGCTTTTGTCTTCTTTGGCTATACTGTTATAAGCTTCAAATGCTTCTCCAGTTAATTGAGTCATCAGTTGTGCTGGCCAATCTTCTTCATTATAGCCTTTCATAGCCATTATGGATTCGAAATAATCCAGATAAACATCCATTTTTTCTTTTTGGCTATCATATTTTCTTACTTTGATAGTATCCCTTGGTGCTGACCTTCTATTTGTTTCATTACCAGGATTTTGGCCTCTACTCTCTAAATCAAGTTGTAGTTTTAACTTGTCAATTTGAAGTTGTTCAAATGCTCTCTTTTCAGCTCTTTCTTCTCTTTCAATTATGAGTCTTTGCCTCTCTTTTTCTTCAGCAATTCTTGCTTTTTCTTCAGCTTTTCTTAGCTTTCTTTTTCTTCAGCTTTTCTTGCTTTTTCTTCAGCAATTCTTTGATTTTCTTTTTCTTCAGCTTTTCTTAGCTGTTCTTTTTCTTCAGCAATTCTTGCTTTTTCTTCAGCAATTCTCTGATTTTCTTTTTCTTCAGCTTTTCTTAGCTGTTCTTTTTCTTCAGCTTCTTTTTGCTTTTGCTTCTCTTTTTCTTCAGCAATGCTTACTTTTTCTTCAATGAAATCTCTCATTTCTTTTCCCTTTAGTCCGATCTCTTTAGCTATGGCAGTGAATTCCTTGTAGTAATCCATGTTTTGTTTGATTGAATAATATGAGTTAAGCAATTTGGTAAGGAATTTAGGTATATGTTGATAAAGTTATAAATCTTCCAAATGAAAAATCTTGAATTCAAAATGTTAAGTTCAAATAAGTGACACGTCTAAACCATGAAATCTAGTCTTGACAAGATGAGACAACAAAGAATCCTCACACGGGATCTTTAGTATACTTTATATATACGCTCCCTCAGATTGACAAAATATATTAAATGGTCCAATCGTTTTGAATAAAAGTCACTTGGTTAAAATTTCAATTTTCGAGTAGTGTTTTTAACAATTTAGTTCACTCCATTAATCCAAAATTGCAATTATCAAACTCTTCACACAATGAATGGATAAAAATTCCGTTCCTTTATTTATAATTCACACTTCATAATTAATAGTCCATAGCCTTCCAAGTTCCAGGTTATGTTTACAAATATTTCCTGGAATCAACTAGCATTGAGCTTGTTGACGTCACGACCTATATATGTTCACCGTGTGTCACCATTCAGTAAGCCTACACGACCCAGATTCCAGTACTGTGTAGTATACTTGTACTGTCGTCGAATGTGACGTAGAACCAACTAGGCGACCTAGTTGTATACACCGCACGCCGTGACCATGTGCCTGTATGCCGCCATTTTGAAATATTCTTGTATTTTCATTGAACCACAAAAGTTTATTCACAGCTTCTTACGAACTTGAATATTCAAAAAATACGATAGCTGCTAATATTTCTTATTTTAATGAATACTTTCCTTTTTGGAAATATCCAATACTTGTTATTTCCACGAAACCTCTTTTCTAAAATCTCTTGTACTGTGTTGACTTAGAACTTATGCCTAATGGCAATCACTTTTACTTCTGCACCAATGTAACTATTAATATATGTTTCTCTTTATGTAGGCGTTCTCACAGTACATAATCTTGTGCACAATAATCCACTGAAGAACTTGTTTATACAAAACAACTTTAATATATATACTATGTACACATAAATATCATTTGAGGTAATACAACGTGGAAATCTTGAGGCGCACACACACTACTCCTTCCTTGCCGGAAGTCTTCTAACCAACTGTTCGCCCAACACTTTCAACCAATAGGAATGCTCCTTTCTTCCCGCGTCCACCATTCACGTGACCTTACGTCACAAAATTATGTTAATCCCATGTTACATGGGGTACTGCACTAATGTTTATATTTTGAGCTGCACATATTGGTGTCCATTTTTTTTGTAAGTACACTATTGTATACATTTGAGCAACCCCACTGCTGCGTAGATTTAGGGAAGCACATTATTTTGTAGATTAAGTGAACTACGATGTGTATGTGTCCCTGGGTTTCTCAGCACGGATGAGTATTTGATCAATGAATGACACTTAGATTGATGCCAGAAAGAGATAAGACATTTCCAAGCTCTGTCCATTCATTTAGATGATAAACCAGAAAACATCACGTGATTGAAGAGGAAAGTTCTTAAAATGACCAATTGGGAGTTGAATAAATAATTTTGACCGCAAGTAACAGACTGACCACTCCACTCGTCACAATGGCAGCCAACTCGCCAACTGGAACAAACCAACACACCGATCGTCCCCCCACCCCACCCCAAAATCTTCGAACGGTGTAACGCAACACCAACAGCCCGGACTTGGGAAACCTTTTAAGGGCTACTTAAGACTTAAGGTCAAGGACAGCATTCAGGACAATGTCATTCCACAGTGAGTTCCTATTTCTAGTGATACTAAATCTTACAGCACATGACCTTCAGTTCAAACTGGGCGTGGCCTACGCGATATTGGGCCGTTGTGACAAAAACAAAACAAGGTTCAACCCATGACTTTATAAAATTGAACATCAGTGCGGAAACTTGGGTAGTATTAACTGTGACAAAATCAACTAAATATGTATTAATAATTTCAATATCTCACATGCTTGGTTGGTTGTTGAGTTGGACGATTTTGAGATTAAGCTTTTTTTTTAACTTGAAATCTTGTAGATGTTTCTAATTAATTGCTTCATACATGTTAGAATTTTCTTAATAGGAAAGTCCGTCTGTCAAATGTAACGAAAACCACATAGGTTGATAATAAGCTACGTATAACAGCAGGTTTCTATTTTTGGCTTGTTTCACAAGTTCAACTAGTTAGGCTTTTGTCTATTGTCATTTTTATGATTGCATCAGTGTTAATATTTATATGACACTTTTAGGGCCGTCCATAAATGGCGTCACGCGATTTTGGCTGATTTTTACCCCCCTCCCCCCTCGTCACACTTCGTCACAAAAACTTAGACCCCCCTCCAATATGACCGTTTTTTTATGTGACGCCACATTTCTTTAACACCCCATTCCCCCTCGTCACACATCGTCACAAATGCGTGACCACCCTCGCTCCCCCCCCTCTAGATGCGTGACGTCATTTATGGACGGCCCTTTTATATTAAAAGAGAGGTTAATGAATTAAATTAATAAAAAAATAATTAAAGTTGTTCGTAAAGACAAACATTTAAGTTGGCATTTTTTTAAAAATATAGATTAACGGGCCACATCGCAACATCAAAAAGATTTGCATACAGTTTCAAAGATTTCAAGAATTATGTGAACTATAATTTTATAACTATCAAAGATAGTTAAGTACCATTGCTAGACATCTATCACCTAACGCGGCAATAGCCAGTGGAAAGGAGAGTATGATTATGAACTGTAAACCAGACTCAGCATAACAAAAAACATAACCAAAATTCTGAGCTAATATCTACGCCAGACTACATACGTCCAACGATAAAGAAATCTCGGATTTCATGACGAACGCCCGTCATCTATTTTTGGAAGCTATCTCTTCATTTGACAACAAACAACCAACAAAATTGTTTTCACCTCAAAGTTCACCATTCAACATCGTCATTGGAGTCTTTGTAGTTTTGAGAACCGAACGTTTGATTAAAAAAAAACTAACGCACGATATCACGTCAGTTTTATTGCACTGGATATAAAACAATAAAAGATGCAATGCGTGAACTTTCCCTTTCACTAAAAAAATACGCTACAAAACGTGCATTCACGTAAAGAATGGAAGAAATCATGATCTGGAGGAGCTCATTCATGCTCGATGTCGCCTCGTGCAATAATAAATATCTGCCAACCATCGTTCTCACCCCAGTTACTTCTCCTGCACACTTGTTTGATGACTTAGACCTGTATTGAAAGCTCATAATACAGCTAACTTTTCCATCATATTTAAATTGAGACTAGGCAATATAAGAAAACAAAAAGAAAAAAATCTTATTTTCTGAACACAAGTGCATCACCGCTGTTATTAGATCTAATTTAAGAACGATATATTGAATATTATTAATGACCTGTTTTTTTTAAAAATAAATAAGTTTTATATATACAAAGTGGAAACAGAGCAGTCTAAGAGTTTGGTTGACACTGTTACATAGAAAACGATGTATTTTTTTTATTGAAGTTATATTCATTTCTTATTCATTAGAAACGTATTAAAATGTTTGCGTACTTTTAGGCTAAATCTAAACTATTATAAACTTATTTTTCATGGAATGCTAAAACGAATTATTTAAGGATTCTTGTCGTCAGTAGATTATTCAACTGCTTGTAGAGAACTCAATGTGAAACGCAGCTATCTGTACCGTAATACCCATGTTTAGGGAGCACATTTTGCCACCAGTCTTGAGCCGCCATACGTCGGTTTCAGCTTAAAGCCGTACAAAACATTTCTGTGGACATTTCCTTGTCTCACGAACGGAAAGATGTGACGCTATGAGCTGACAAGCAGGAAAATTCGTGCTTAATGCATCACCAATAACAGCGTATCTCAGTGTTGAGTGAATGGATTTAACTCCTATCTGAGGGGGTCTTAACGTGGATTGGAAAACATTTTTTAAAACATGATGAGACGATGAAGAAATATATTTGTAGAGCTCTCTAATGCAAATGAATCACGTCGTGCGTATAAAATACAGTCCATTGCACGTATGAAGCTCCCCACAGCTTTAATGTTAGGGGAAAATATTTTAAAAGCTAATCTGTCGTTGAATCAAAATTAAAAATTTGGATATTCTCTCTCTCTCTCTCTCTCTCTCTCTCTCTCTCTCTCTCTCTCTCTCTCTCTCTCTCTCTCTCTCTCTCTCTCTCTCTCTCTCTCTCTCTCGCTCTCTCTCTCTCTCTCTCTCTCTCGCTCTCTCTCTCTCTCTCTCTCTCTATCTCTCTCTCTTATATTTGTGTTTTTGGCGAGTGTGATCAGACGCACGACAGGAGGTGGTAGTGAATGAGAGAGCATCCTGCCGTGTTAAGATAAGGGGGAGAACTGTCTCCTCTCTGAAATTATCAGATTTTAGTTGCTTTTCAAAATCTTATTTGAGTCAAGCTGCCAAGAAATATTCCGAATCAGTTGGGGTCAGTTGTGGACTTATTACAACGAACAAAATTCGCAATCCCCCTGGCCATATGTGAGAACGACATACACAGCCAAGAACGTTAGACGAAGCTCGGAACTTTGAGATATATGGTGCCAGAGATTGTTACTTTCTTTACATATAATATTACAAGGTCATGTGTGGATTTTTTTTAAACTAGCGAGCCTCCTAAAGACATGCTGTGTTGGGATTCAAACAGCAGTGAAGTTTGTGTGTGTGGCAGCAGCTGGTTTTGTCACTGTGACCTTTCTGTGAAAGATCAATGGGATTGTTTGTTGGCGGCATTTCTATGTGTAAAAGAAACCCACTAAATTTTAAAGTTTCAATGATACCATTCATAGAAGATATAGAAAGACAATCTGTGTGGAATGGGTTCAATCTCACATGTGCACATTGCCCCGAATAATGATTAGACCACTTCTTTTACAATAACGCTTTGTTTTTTAAAACAGTTTTGTTATGTTTTTTTCAACATCTGAAAGTAAATGGTCGTCGCAAAATGATAATAAACCACAAATACATAATTATAACATCAATCATGCTACTGACGGTGGTCGAGTGGCATGCGTGCTCCGCTGGCGTACCGATGGTCACGGGTTCGAATACATGTGAAGGCAAGGATTTGTTCCCCGGCGCCAAGGGTGTCCCTGAGACCACCCGGCATCGGATGGGTACCTAATACTAGTGAAAGTATCAATGGCTGCTGCATGGGTAATGCGTGCAACCCTCATAGCTGTGGCCTGTGAACGCTAAGTCACATGTCAACAGACGCTATAATCTTCTGCTTAGAAGGAGCGTCTGTATAGATATGACTAAGATTGACTGACTCCACATTACACTCCACATAACTCAAGCGCGGCTCCTGCAGGGTATTTTCATTTCTTTTTAAATCTTCTTCTAATGTAATAAAAGCCCAAGTCACTGACTCCGTAACGCTGACGGACATAGTACAACAGTCCTTAGCAATTAAAAAATAAAGGTATCATTTTGGTTTCGAGATTAACAGAGCGTGCGGTGTTTCTCGCCGTAAAATATTATGTGACGTCAATTACCCAAACAATTATAAAATACTTTGTGTAGATTTCGGAAAGTTTTATATTTCGTATTTATCAAACAAGGATAAGTTACATGGACTTTTGAAAAAAGTGGGCGCCGTAAGCGCCCTACAACCCTTAGTTTAAAATATTGTTGATGTAACAAGTATTGATGAAACAGAGGAAGAAATTTAAATAGTTATATGGGTAAGATAAAAGATGTGTTGTAGCATACATGACGGGAGGTCGTTGAACTAATTGAAATTTATATAAATTAATTTTAATGTATATTTTGTCGTGTCGATGGGAATTTCTGCCGCCACCATGTCTTCATGATGTTTTCCTGTTCATATCATATTTCCTTGCCTCACATTTTCTTTGCACTTTTTTGAAAAATTCTTGTATATTTAGGGGCGGACTTATGAACTGAACTTTTCATTTATGGGCGAGGCAGATTTGCTGACCCCTCCCCCGCCCCCCACCCCAACGGGGGATGGGTCACTAATACTAGTTAATATAAATTGTAATATATAATAAAATGCATTTTTCTGGTGGTATCATGTTGGTGTGTCTAACGCTTGTGTAAATTTTAATATTCCACACAAAAAAAATCCCGATAATTGTGCTAAGCTGCTAAACGACATTAACAAAAACGAAGTGGGTAGACACCACGCAATGCGCGGCATCCACTGTAAAACTTGGGTGTAGCGTAAACGTGACGTCACATTTTGCTCTTACTACTTTATAATATTTTTAAAAATTCATAAGTTACAAGATCTTTTGGTCTCACGGTTAGGACATTAGATTCTTCAACTCTAGGTGTCAGGTGGAGGTTCGAGTCTCGTTTGAGTGATTTTTTAAAAAAAGTTTGTTGTTTCAGTTTTAGGGTCTGGGTTAGGTTTAGTTGTCTATTTTTTAAATTAAATTAAATTAAATAGAAAAAAACAACAAATATAATATAGCAACCAAAAATATGATTTATCGAGCGCACCGTTCTCTTTGCTTTTACCAAATTAATTTTAAAATCATAAATCTTTTTAAAAATAAATTTTAATCTATTAAGGTGGACTGGGTATACCAAAATAAACAGACTGTGTAATGCGTGCCATCCACCCAACTGAGTGGACACCGCGCGTTACGCGGTGTCTACCATCGGCCTAAAAAAAAACACACGGGCGTTGAGTTCCTATATGTTTTTATACATGTATTTATATTTATAGAAGTATTTCATTTGTTTGTTTGTTTGTTTGTTTAAAAAAATGGGGGTGGGGGTTGAGGGTGGCGTAGGGTAGGGTCTAGCACTACTTTGTATTCTTTCAAGCGAGTTACATGTTTAGTAAAGTAAAGTCAGGTTTACTCAAAGTTCATGCTTCGTCATCGCAATTGTTTTATTCCTTTATTAGTATTGTTACTATCAATTTTATGATTATTCTCTCTGTTATGTAGATTGATAGTTTTAAAATTTGTTTTTCAATTTATCTACCCATTCACCATGGACCCTCATCCCCGGACCGAGCGCCACTTTCAGATTAACTTGCTAATATACGAGTTGAATGTGTGTCCTGGTGGTTGAATGTGTGTCCTGGTGGTTGAATGTGTGTCCTGATGGTTTTATAGGCGGTGCCCGAGAGCCTCTTGTTACGACCATCGCGGCAATGTTTGTACACAGACTTTGACCAGCTCCATATAACCGACCGCTTGGATCTATTGATTCCTGGCTACCGCGGGGATGAACATCCGCTCAGCCCGCACCAAAATGCCGCCCTAAGCCGCCTGTTTGGATTGCCGGCGTTAATTACACGGATTAGGATTAACTCGAACAAGTGAGGAGATTATGGGCGGTGACACAAGATTTCCGACAGCTCATTCGATAAGATTAGTAGAAGTCCATTGTGATACGGTGATTAAGAATTAGGAATGATTGACATAATTTTTTTCCGTCAATGCTTTTGAAAAAAAACCACCAAAAAAAAACAACACGCGCGATCAATTTGAAAACAAATAGACTTTATGTTCAAAGAAAATGAAATATTCGCTACATGACCCACAAATTGAATTAGCGATTTCTAAAAAAACGTAACTGTGTAAGTATATTTTTAAGTGATTCTTTTGTAGCCTCTAGCTCTATGGAAACCGACAGTTTACATAACTTTGTGTCTGGGACAAGCTTTGTGTGTGGGAACATACATTTGTCGTTGGGCACACACAAAATTGTGTTTTGGTGCAGTACTTGGTCTTTTGGAACAAAAAATTGTGTGTTAGGTACAATACTTTGAGATTTTGAAACATAAATTCGTGTTTGTGAAGATTATTTCGATTTTCGGAATTTACTTTATCTTTTTCGAACATAACTCTAGTTTTGGGCAAAGGAAAAATATGCTGTCATCACTGAAATTATACATGAATGACAAGCCGCAACGAATCTCTATAACATACACTGTCTGTGACGGGTCGAGTTCATACAGCAAGAATAATCGTGGCAGACATGAAGAGTTGGACTTTGAAAATGTCTTCTTGTCTCGTGCAGTAACTGACCGATGAAGATTAGACGTGAACTAGTTATATCACATCACAACACTGTCGAATATTCAGTTTGCTGTCTTGTAAATGCCAATTTCTTTTGTTCAGGCATCCTACGTTTCTTATCACAATACATGCTGATTCTGTCAAAACATCCTATTCTATCTTTTGCCACTAGAAATGCCAATTCTGCCCAGCACTGGTTCTGATTTTGGCCCTAACATATTTCTTGGTCGTGACAATTCTCCCTTCTCTAAAGATTCCGGTATGATCACATGCTATACATTTTTTGTTGGTGTGGAAAGCTCTCCTCCTAAAGTGTTTATTCTTTTAGGAAGCTGGTAAAATATGTGCCGTGAATAATGACATTTTTCAGCCTTAATTTTTCCAATATTCTGTTTCGTTTTTTTTAAATGTTTCCATTGCCCTAATTACTTTTTTTTGCATCTTTTTTTTTAAAAAGACAAAAAATAAGTCACAGTTGCTAATACGTCTGTGATGTTCTCAACGTATGGGGTGCATCGCTATAGTTTCTGGTCAAATACAAATATATCATTGAAACGTAAAAAAAAACCCAGTAAACTCAAGTATCAAATTATTTTCATGTCAAGCGTTCTTTAGGCTATGCACCCAAAAGTGTATACATACATCGCTTTTTCCCCCTCCCCTCAAAAAATTAATAAATATATAGATAAATAGCCATTTTCCCATTTCCCCCCCGAGTTTTCCCACTTTGCCCATTGATCTGTCCTCTCTAACCTACTGAAACACAGTCCACATTTCATTCAATAAAACTTATGAAAAAATTAAAACATTCAACTTTTTCCTTAAAGTCGAACAGACACCCAACTGAGAGTTTACTTCAGTTTCCCGGAAGTCTTTTAAAACTCCTTCATCAGCCATACTTCCGTTAGACGGTACTGAAAATTAGTTCAATAATTATATTTCTGCAGTGTTCCAGAAGAAATCTTTTTCCTGAGTCCCCCGATCGCCTCGCCTCGCATTATGAACGAGATTTGTGTTCTTATTTCCATTTCTTTTGTGAGTCTTCATAGAGGGCTTGGTCACCTGCTGCATGCAAATTTGGACGGGTCACAGAACAGCCATTTAAAAAAACAAAACAAATTATTTCGACATCCGTCATTAGTCAGACAGTACTCCCCAGGGACGTGATTTAGGGGCGACAACCTACACCCACCCCAACCTAGCATATTATCTGTCAACGTTTTTTCTTTGAAAAATTAGCTATTCGGAGATTGATTGCTTTGTGTCTGCCTCTGTTACTTGATAGAAGCAAATTTAACAAGCTGTCAATGTTTGCTTTACCTTGAGCTACTTAATAGTAACTAAATCGATTGTGTCTATCAGTTTAAGTTTTTTTTCTTAATCTCATAAATTAGTTTCAAATAATAAATAATTCGGTGTTGAATTGTCTTCCGTCACAACTACCTACATTAAGAAATCAACTGTATGTTGTTTTTTTATCAATCTAAAACATTGTGTTACGTGCTGTAACTATTATGTAACTCTTTAGTAGGCGTTCTCACAATACAGAATCTTGTGCACAATAATCCACTGAAGAACTTGTTTCAACAAAACAACTTTAATATGTGTACTTTGTACACAGAAATATCATTTGAGGTTATACAAAGAGGAAGTCTTGAGGCACACACACATTCCGTCCTTACACCACTGAACTCCACTGACAACTGCTCGCCCAACACTTTCAACCAATAGGAATGCTCCTTTCTTCCCGCGTTTCTTATTCACGTGACCTTACGTCACAAATCATGTTAATCACACGTGACATTGACCCCCATCCTTCAAAAAAAAATGTTTATGAAATACAACATTTTTGGTCTTCATAAAATCAAATTAATCTATATCTATATTCAAATTTCAAATATTTATCATCAATGAGAATTCATTGCCTTACATACAACATCTGGACATAAAATCAATAAGAAAAAATCTGTAGGACTGCAACAGTCTACCTGTGGTGAAAAAATTGACACTGAAATTTTTTAACACATCTGTAATTTTGTGAAATTAAAATATTTAGAACAATCAATATTAGTAAAATTAACTAATTATCCAGTGGAATTCAAACACTGTTCCTTGTCCATTGTTCAACGAATAAAAATATTAATCTAATTACAGTCTCTGGTTGTATCATTTAGGAATTCACAGAATGTCTTTTTAATACAGTCTCTGGTGTTATCATTGAGGAATTCACAGAATGTCTTTATTTATTGTCATTCTACTTAATATGTCTGCAACCACATTGTCCTTTCCCTTCACAGGTTTAATGTCAAATTTGTAGTCGGCTAATAGCATAGCCCATCGATTCACTTTTGTGTTGCTGATCTTCTTCTTGTTGAATGCCACAAGTGGTTTGTGGTCTGTTAGAAGAGTGAATGTTCTACCTAGAAGGTATTTTTGAAGTTTTTGTAGAGCCCACACTATGGCTAGACATTCTCTCTCTATGGTGCTGTAGTTACACTCTGTTTTGGTCAAATTTATGCTAAGATACTGTATAGGATGTAGGATACCATCATGTTCTTGCATGAGGCACGCTCCTAATGCAATGGACGATGCATCAGTAGAAACAATGAAAGGTTTGTCCCATTGAGGTGTAACTAAGATGGGTTTCTTCCTAAATGCCTCCTGAATGTTCTCTAATGCGTTGAGGCAATCTCCTGGAAACTGAAATTTTCTAATATCTTTGGTTTTCGTAACTTCTGTTAGTGGGTGAACAATTTCTGCATAATTTGCAATAAAAGGTCTGTAAAAGTTACATAGTCCCAGCAGGGCTTGCACTTGTTTCTTAGATTTTGGGACTGACAGATTAAATATCTTGCTTTCATTTTCTGCAGTAGGAGTGACTGCACCACCTCCTATTCTGTATCCCAAAAAATCTATATACTTCTTTCCAATGTTGATCTTTTCTGGTGAGATTGTCACATTATGTTTCTTGAGTCTATCCAGTACAGTTTCAAGTGTATGGATATGTGATTCCCAATCTTTAAGTGTGGATGCATATGTCGTCGACATAATGTACCACATTTGGAATTCCTTTTAGCATCACTTTCATAAATCTGCTAAAAGTGGCTGTACTGTTGACCAGTCCAAATGGCATTACTAACCTTTCATACACCTCATCCATGGCTATGAATGCAGTGAATTTTACAGAATCAGGATCCATGTTTATCTGGCAAAAACCTCTGTTTAAGTCAAATGTAGTGAATATTCTGGAAGTACCAATTATGTCTATAATGTCTCTTGGGTCTCCAATAGGTTCATGGTCCAATTTTGTAATGTTATTCAACTGTCTGTAGTCACAGCATAGTCGAATCATTCCATTCTTCTTTTTTACTATGACAGTTGGTGAGGTATAGTTAGCTTCAACTGCTTTTCTTATTTTGCTTTCTTTAAGTAGGTAGTCAATTTCTTGCCTTACTGTGTCTCTATATGCCATTGGAATAGGGTATACTATGGTCTTGAAAGGTTCATGTTCCAATACTTGTATCTTGTGAGTCACAGTTTTTTGTGTTTCCTGTTTCTTTTGTTATGACACCTTTGTATTTTTGAAAAAATTTTATCACTCTGGGTTTCATATTATCTGGAATGTCAGATGATATTTTTCACTGTTAAGACTGTTCATTTTCATTGTATTATCATTTACTTTGATGATGATATTAACAGTTTGCTTTCCTTCTTTATTGTCATCATATGCTCTTAGTTTGTCAATATGTAATTTTTTCACATGTCCTTTGATATTGACACTATATGTGACATCACTAAGTTTCTCTTCAATATTGTATGGACCTTCCCATGTGATTTCATTCTTTGTGTTTGGTAACCATACTAAGACTTGTTGTTCAGGCTCGAATGTTCTTAAATGTCTGTGTTTATTTTTGATTTCTCTATGTCTTGTACTTTGCTTGATTAGTCTTTGTTTTTCTGCTTCAATACTGTAAAGTATTTTATCTCTAGTGTCTGACATCAGCTGATATCTGTCCTGTATGGCATCTTGTTTGCTTATAAGCCTTTCTTTGAAATTCTTTAAGGGACTTGCAGGGTTTTGGCCAAACATTAATTCAAAAGGACTAAAGCCAGTGCTTTCATGTTTGCTGCTGTTGTATGCAAATAGTACTAAGGGTAAATATTCATGCCATCTGTCCTCATGGTCCACTGTCACCTTTAATAGCATATTCTTGATGGTTTTGTTTAGTCTTTCAATCACTCAATTTGACTGTGGATGGTAAACTGTGCTGTGCACTCGTGTAATGTTTAACATTTTTATAATGGCTTGTGTCATCTGACCCTTGAATTGGCTGCCATTGTCCGACAGAAGTGTTTTAGGGAAACTATATCTGCTAAAAATATTGAGTAATGCATTGCATATACTTTCTGCATCTATTCGCTTCAGTGGGATACCTTCACCCCATCTGTTGGCTATGTCCACTATGGTTAGAGCATACATATGTTTCTTCTTTGACATCTTTTTGAATGGTCCTATCAGGTCTATGGCAATTTTCTCGAATAAGAAGTTTGCCTTGTCAGATGATTGTATGGGTGCTGTGTGCCTCCAATCTTTGGGATTATGTCGTAGACATGTCGTACATGCCTTGATGTATTCTTTTATTTGCCTTGCCATTTTAGGCCAGTAAAAGTTTTCTGCTATCGTAGCAATTGTTTTCTTGGCGCCCATATGTCCACCTAAAGGACTGACATGTGTCATTTTAATAATGGTTTCCTGTAACTTTTTGGGAAGAACCACTCTTTTGCACGTACCTACCTGTGCAATGTTTTTTAATATGCCTTTATCTAGCTTGTAATTTTTGTTGTGGCCTGTTTCATTGTCTTTGATAAGTTTCATTTTTATTTCCCTGATTGTGTTATCTTCTTCTTGTAGTTGTTTGAACTCTTGTTTGGACATCAGTTGGCTTCCTATTTCAAGTTTCTCATCAACTTCAATGTCTATGTTCTCTTTTCTTTTTGTGGTGGCTCTTGTTTGTACAGTATCACATAATTGATGGTTATTGTCATGCCAGGCCTTGAATACTTCATCAGTATTGTCCACCACACCTTCAATGTTCCCTATAATAAGATCACAAATGGCCTCTTGTAAGACTCTGGCTCTAACTTCACCTTGAAGCCAGGGTGAGTTGATGGTGAAAATTGCAGTTGGACACTCTCTCTTTGTGCCATCAGCCATGATCAGTGTGTCTTTTTTCCCAGCATACTCTTCTTCTTTCACCATCTTATCAGGGACCACAATTGTTGTGCATCCAGTGTCACGAAGACACATACACTTTCGATCATTGATGTACACTGGGTAAAATTTCAATGTTCCATCATCCTTTATAGTGGCCACAGTATTACTAGATTGTGATTCTTCTTGTTTCATTTTTCCTTTATTATCTCCCTCTTGGTAGTCATTACTTCTCCAGGGTTGATCATGATTTCTGTATCTGGAGTCATGATTATATCTGCCTCTCCATGATCTTCTACCTTTGCTTTCAAAATGACCTTGTCTTGACCTTTCTTCTGTTTTCTTTCTTATAGGTCTGCCATTAGGGGACACCCTATTTGGTTGTCCTTTATTGTGGTAACAATGCTTCGCCATATGTCCTGGCTTGTTACAGTACCAGCAAATAGACTGTCTGTTGCCTTGGTTTGGCAGACTCTGGTTTCTCATACCTTGCCTTTTTTCTTGACTTTTAATTTGTATTGCTGCAAATATGTCTTGTCACTTATCCATTTCCACATTCGGATGAGAGTCTTTGAATGTTCGTAATGCATTTGTTAGCTCTGCTTGAGTACGAACTTTCTTATCAGTTAAATATGTAAATAGAGTTGGTGTTGCATTTTCTAAAAACTTGTCAATTAACACCATGTCTAGTATGGCCTTTGGATTGCTCGTATCTATTGCTGTCAGTTCCAGCCATTTTGTTAGTTTGACTTGTGCTTCATGCACTATGATCTGTGGATCTTTGTCCATCTTGATTCTCATTTCATGAAATTCTCTTCTATAATCATTTTCTGACTTTCCAAAATTACATAGAAGTGACTTTTTGACATTCTTATATATGCTTTTGTCTTCTTTGGCTATACTGTTATAAGCTTCAAATGCTTCTCCAGTTAATTGAGTCATCAGTTGTGCTGGCCAATCTTCTTCATTATAGCCTTTCATAGCCATTATGGATTCGAAATAATCCAGATAAACATCCATTTTTTCTTTCTGGCTATTATATTCTCTTACTTTGATAGTATCACTTGGTGCTGACCTTCTATTTGTTTCATCACCAGGATTTTGGCCTCTACTCTCTAGCTCAATTCGTAATTTTAAGTTGTCATTTTTAATTTTTTCAAGTTCTCTTTTAATTATGAGTTTTTGCCTCTCTTTTTCCTCAGCCTCTTTTTTATTTTCTTTTTCTTAAGCATTTTTTAGCTGTTCTTTTTCTTTAGCAATTCATGCTTTTTCTTCATCAATTCTTTGATTTTATTTTTCTTCAGCTTTTCTTAGCTGTTCTTTTTCTTCAGCAATTCTTGCTTTTTCTTCAGCAATTCTTTGATTTGCTTTTTCTTCAGCTTTTCTTAGCTGTTCTTTTTCCTCAGCTATTCTTTGATTTTTTTTTCTTCAGCTATTCTTAGCTTTTCTTTTTCTTCAGCTATTTTTTTATTTTCTTTTTCTTCAGCTATTCTTAGCTTTTCTTCTTCTTTGGCTATTTGTACTTTTTCTTCAATGAAATCTCTCATTTCTTTTCCCTTTAGTCCGATCTCTTTAGCTATGGCAGAAGGTAAACGTCAGGGACTCCTAAACAGCTACCGTCCGATCTCCCTAACATCGTGTTTGGGGAAGGTAGCTGAGAGAATGGTGAATGCCCGGCTCTATTGGTACTTGGAAAGTACGAATAGTCTGAATATCAATCAGGCTGGTTTCCGTAAAGGAAAACAGCCGATTGATCAAGTGCTCCGTCTTCTGCAGTCCATAACAGACGGGCTCCAGAAAAAACTGCATACTGTGGCAATTTTCTTCGACCTCTTCGACAGGCTTACGATAGGGTCTGGAGGTCCGGTCTGTTGTTGAAATTACAAGCCCTAGGCGTAACTGCCAACATGTACAGGTGGATCCAAGGTTTTCTTACAAACCGGACGATCCAAACAATTTATGGCAGTGAAACCTCCAGTAAGAGAACGCTGCAACAGGGGCTACCCCAAGGGTCAGCACTCAGTTGCACACTGTTCTTGGCTTTCATCAACGACCTCCCTGGAATGTTGCAATCCAGCGCGGCTATGTATGCAGATGACCTGATCATCTGGAGCACCGGTAAAGATGCCAACCGACTGCAACAGCTACTACAGCGAGACCTTTCGTATATCAGTAGGTACATGCAGAGGTGGCAGATGGAAATTAACACCGAGAAGACGGTCTATTCCCTTTTCACCAATGGCAGATCCATTCTCAAACAGGAGATAGTGCTCAAAATAAACGATGTGGCGCTCAAATGGGACAAACAACCGGTATACCTGGGAGTCAAACTGGATCAAAAGGTGCAAATGCATAACTTTGTACAAGACCTGTGCTCCCAGGCTACCGCCAAGCTCAACCTGGTGAAAAAGCTTGCATGCACGAACTGGGGCGCTGGAGCAAGTACACTCAGAGCTCTCTTTCTGGGTAGTGTGAGGTCGATTATGGACTACAGCATGCCCGTCCAAGCCTTTGCCAGCAAAACGGCATTGGAAAAACTGGGTCGAATCCAGAACCAGGCCTTAAGATTTATCTGTGGCGCATACAGAACGACACCCACAGCTGCTGTGGAAGTCATTGCAAACGTAGAACCGCTCGATATTCGTAGGGACAAGGCAATCATAACGACTGCAGAGAGGTACCGCAGGTTAGACTTTAGGGAGCCCTGCTACCAGATGCAGCACAACTGGGGCGGACGTGGGTGTTTGAAACGTTCCTCATTTATGCATCAAGTAACGGAACTTGATAGGAACGTCAAACCCCCACAAAATAGAAGACAAATTATAAGTGTCCCACTCAAACCGCCCTATGCGGAATGCTCACGTCCCGAAATACGTTTGTCTCTGACTGACACGGCGGTGACGAAACGCAGCCCTGAACATGTACAGAAAGCGGCTGCCCTTGAGACGATAGAAGGGTTCGCGGGAACCCAAGTGAAAGTGTTCACGGATGGGTCTGCCAGTTCGAGTGAAGGAATTGCAGGATACGGTGCGCTCATCTTATACCCAATAGGAGGGCCACCAAAAGAAGAACTTCTAGGTCCCTGTGGGACTATGGCATCGAATTACGATGCGGAGCTTGAGGCTATACACAGGGCCCTGGAAAGTGTGCACCGGACACTGCAGGGGTCGGAAATTTTTGGTTTCGACACGGTACTGTTCTGTGACTCGAGATCAGCCCTCGAAGTCCTGGCTAGTGAGAATCGTAGTACCCACTTGGTTGACGTCATCTTGGAAGACGTGGGTAGACTCGAAAGACTTGGAGGTAAGATAACAGTGCAGTGGATCCCGAGCCACGTGAATGTTAATGGCAACGAAAAAGCAGACTCCCTGGCCAAAGCAGGTGCAGCACTGCCCCAACCAGAGACCCCAGTCACCTATCTCGGGGCAAAAACCTGGCTAAAGGACCACTTTCGGAGTAAGTGGTACCAGGAGTGGGCTGACAACACAACAGCCAGAGGGGTATTCGCTAACATGCCCAGGCCAAGCCGTTCAGACCAGTGGTGGAACCTGAGTCGCAAACACCAGGGTTTGGTGACTCAGATGAGAACAGAACATTGCCCAACCAACTCTTACTTTCACAGGCTAGACCACAACAGGGACTCGAACTGCCGTCATTGCAGCCAAGCCCCTGAGACAGTCGTACACCTGGTGACGTCTTGCCCGGCGCTTGATATAGCCGGGGGGGTGAGGGAGGCGGGCGAGTCCCATGTGAAGACAATGTTGTATGGCAATGCTCAGCAGATGGAGCAGATTGCCCAGGTTCTAGCCAAGGCCTTAAGAGATTAGTCTCAGGCCTACAGAATATGTGTTTAGTTTAGCTATGGCAGTGAATTCTTTGTAGTAATCCATGTTTAGTTTGATTGAATAATATGAGTCAAGCAATTTGGTAAGGAATTTAGGTATATATTGATAAAGTTATAAGTCTTCCAAATGAAAAATCTTGAATTCAAAATGTTAAGTTCAAATAAGTGACACGTCTAAACCATGAAATCTAGCCTTGACAAGATGAGACAATAAAAGAATCCTCACACGGGATCTTTAGTATACTTTATATATACGCTCCCTCAGATTGACAAAACATATTAAATGGCCCAATCGTTTTGAATAAAAGTCACTTGGTTAAAATTTCAATTTTTGAGTAGTGTTTTTTAACAATTTAGTTCACTCCATTAATCCAAAATTGCAATTATCAAACTCTTCACACAATGAATGGATAAAAATTCCGCTCCTTTATTTATAATTCACACTTCATAATTAATAGTCCATAGCCTTCCAAGTTCCAGGTTATGTTTACAAATATTTCCTGGAATCAACTAGCATTGAGCTTGTTGACGTCATGACCTATATATGTTCACCGTGTCACTATTCAGTAATCCTACACGACGCAGATTCCAGCACTGTGTAGTATACTTGTACTGTCGTCGACTGTGACGTAGAACAAACTAGGCGACCTAGTTGTATACACCGCACGCCGTGACCATGAGCTTGTATGCCGCCAACTGGAAATATTCGTGTATTTTCATTGAACCACAAAAGTTTATTCACAGCTTCTTACGAACTTGAATATTCAAAAAATACGATAGATGCGAATATTTCTTCTTTTAATGAATACTTTCCTTTTTGAAATATCCAATACTTGTTATTTCCATGAAACCTCCTTTCTAAAATTTTCTTGTACTGTGTTCACTTAGAACTTATGCCTAATGGCAAAATACTTTTACTTCGACACCAATGTAACTATTAACTTTTTATATGTAACTCTTTAGTAGGCGTTCTCACAATACTAATACAGAATCTTGTGCACAATAATCCACTGAAGAACTTGTTTCAACAAAACAACTTTAATATGTATACTTTGTACACAGAAATATCATTTGAGGTTATACAACGTGGAAGTCTTTAGGCACACATACATTCCGTCCTTACACCACGGAACTCCACTGACGACTGCTCGCCCAACACTTTCAACCAATAGGAATGCTCCTTTCTTCCTGCGTTTCTTATTCACGTGACCTT
>CALYLW010001835.1:0-88193 GCA_944989445.1 Ampullaceana balthica
CAGTGGCTTAGCTAGTGGGGGAGGTGGGGTGGTCCGCCCCGGGCGGCACACATTTTCGGGGTGGCATTTGGGGGCATTTGAAAAGTACAGCCCTTTCGGACAACCACCGTTTTTCTTTTGAAAGAGGAAAGCCCGGGTGAAAAAAAAATGTTGGTACCTTCGAGTCTTAATTAACGGATTCTCAAGACATTTTTTATTACACACTGTTTGTTATTACTAACGCATAACCGTTGAGAAATTTAAAAATCGCTTTAAAAATTGTATTGATTTGTTTTGAAAATTAAGTGGTATACATCACAGATGACGCTTTTTATAAGAAAATGACATAAAGAACACATCACGGCTGGTTCGAATATACTATTAATATCGCCGCGACAGTTATTGCGTGGATTTTCGACATGCACAGAATGATTAGCGAACAAGTACCTACATGGCATTGTGGTTCAAATATTGTGTTTAACTTGCAAGTAGTAATTTATATTACTTTATAAGTTTACGGAAAATTATTCTAAAGTAATTTATTAAAAATTAATTATTTTTTTTTCATTAAAGTAGCACAAACAAACTTTGTGTGTTTCATTAAAATACGTTTATTCACTAAAACATTTACGCATATCCTATTAAAGTAATGTTTAGATAGTTTGAATTAGTCTATTTTACTGAAAATTATTGCGATTTTTGACAAGAAAGGTTAATCGCGATTGTTGTTTTTTTCTCCAAGTTTTGGATAATGGTGAAAATTTGTTAAGATCGTGGATGTTGTATTCACCATTGAAAACATGTTATATTATTTTTGCTGTAAAGTGTTTTATGATCTTTTCCAATCAAATTTGAAGACGAAAAAATGGTGTTAACAAATAGTGTAAATCTGAAAATAAGTCATCAGGATTTGAGTCTACTGCACATTCAATCATTTTCCCAATGGAAGGAATTAGAAATAAGAATTGGACAAGGTGCAACTTTTGATAAACTACAACAACAGAATATTGATAAAGAAATAAGAAAAAAATGAAAGCAAAAACTCACAATACTTAATATAATTAGATTCTTAGCAACAACAAAAAATAGGCGTTGAAGGGTCATCGTGAAGGTATTCATGAAGAAGACATCAATTAATTTGAAAATAGAGTAAATTTTCTAGAGCTTGTTGACTTGTAGGCTAAGTACGACCCAGTATTACGTGAACATTTAGTAAACATTAAGATGAGTAATAAATATAGTGTCTCCTATTTGTGGAAAATGATTCGAAATGAATTCATAGACCTATTGAGGGGCGCAGTGAGAAAAACAACTATGGACCAAATAAAGCAAGCTAAAAACGTTTGTATATTTTACAGCACTCCAGATATTTCCCGTAAAGTTTAAACTAGTCAAATTAAAAGATACGTAGTTATTGATATCAGCGAAATTAAAGTTGTAGAATCGTATATTTACTTTGTAGAAAATAACGGAAAAACTGTTGAGGAAATCACAAATATGATTTTAAAGAAGTTAGAAAATGTTTAGATACAAAAAAGTTGCAGAGGAAAGGCTTACGATAATGCTTCCGTCAATCTAAATGCAGAGTTTGTAGCATGCACACATCATTCATTTATATCATTTTGGAACAATCGAAAAGTTGTTTTCATTTTTTTATATTCTTCCTATTCGTCGATGGGAAGTTTTTCTTTATGTCACAGGTCAAGGTGTCAAACGCAGCGTTGAAACTCGCTGGAGCGCTTGAGCAGAAGCAGTAACTATAGTAAAAAATCATATATTTTTTTACATTTTAAGCGCCAAGGAAAAATTGACATCTGAAGAAGAAAATAGTAAAACGAGATCACCTGCGGAACATTTTCTCAATTCAATGCAATCTGTTTCTTTTCTATGTTGTCACAATTTATGGGAACCCGTCTTTTTTGTAAATTAACGATGCTCAAAAATACTTTCAAATAAAATGTTTACCAATGCCATATAAAACTAAATTCTTTGACAACCCATTTCATGGAACACAGAGATGTGCTAATGAAAAAAGCTGTTATAGCAGCCAAAATAATGTGTGAAGAGTTGGAGACATCGACTGAACGCCAAGTTAGAAGGGAAAAACATATGAGTGGGGAAAATTCAAAAGGCGTGGTCTTATCTTTAGAACATGAAGTGTGACGAGAATTTTTTTAATCCATGGATCGAATTATAAAGGAATTAAAAGAACGCTTTGATCAGTTGCATGTCCTTGAAAGAAAATATTCGTGCATATATCCCATGTAACCTACTAAATGAAGAAAATGAATGTCAAATAAATGATTTTATTGACATTGATAAAGAACAGTTTCATATTGAAAGAAGAATGATCCAGGTTTTATGGCTGTACCTATACCACAAAAAGAGGCATTGCGTTGGGAAAATGGAGGAAAGACCCCATTGATCTATTAAAATTTATTAAACAGTATAGATTGGAAACTTCTGAGCCCAACATTGTAATCTTGCTAAGAATTTTTATAATAATTATTTTTATCAGTGTCGGTAGTTGTAAAAGGAGCTTCTCCAAACTGAAGTTGATAAAAATTATCTTCGTTCCACAATGAGTGCATGATTTAAGACAGGGTCGGGAAACCATGGCTCGCGATCCAGATGTGGCTCTATTGATGGCTGAATCTGGCTCTCAGACAAATAATTGATTATTTTTTTAAAAAAAACGTTTATTCAGATTCCTTTGAATCGCATATAAAATAAACAGCATAACAATGATATTAAAAATAATTCAGAGACATAATTATGGTACTTTTAGTGTTGAAATGACACGAAATGCACACATTTACTTGAATTTTTAAATCCTTTATCTTAACTCGTGGTGTCTGCGGTCGCCTGACCGACCGACCATCCTTGTTGTCAAAACGTTTGATCGATTTTTAACCCATTTGCTCGCAAAATAGCGAGCTGAAATTTTGCAGGCAGTTTCGTACCAATGATAAAAACAATGTATCAAAATTTCAGATCGATCGCATGTACCGTAATTAAATTATTGATTTTTTATATTATTTTATTTATTCCTATGTATCATGCTATTTTTTTAGATAGAGCGCCGCGGTGCGTATTATATTGAACAGCCTTTCTGTCGCGCAATACGGTGCGTATTTTATTGACAACTCTTTTTATAAACATATTCCTGATCGGTGCGCATTATATTAAACATGTTTTACGACACAACTGCAACTTTGTATTTCTGGATGGTCTGGCGCTGCGTATTATAATGAACATTCATTTAGTTACTTCTGGATTTATAGTCAAAAACTTGGTTTTTACGGGTTTTTCTTATTAGTTACATAATGTATGGCTCTCACAGAATTACTTTTCAAAATATGTGGTGTTTATGGCTCTCTCAGAAAAAAGTTTCCCGACCTTTGATTTAAGACTACAAAAACTTGCAATATTGTGCATAGAACAAAATATAACAAATTATTTAAACTTTGATAGCATAATACACGATTTTCTACTATGTAAGTTAAGAAAATAAATGTATAAATAATATGTTTACATACTAATTTCAACAATTGGTTCATAAAAAATAATTAAATCATTTATTTATAAATACAAAAGAAAAGCATACTAATTGGTATTTTTTGGTGAAGATTTGGAATACGTTTGTCTCATTGGGGGGGGGGCTGCAAACTCATTGACCTTCTTGTAACCTTAAAAAAAGTATCTTGTATTGTCCGTAATTCTTATAAAATATGTATTTATAGGTATAACATCTTATTTGGCCTCCTTTATTGCCGCTTACTTAAATATGGCATCCAATGGTAAAAATGTTCGCCACCTTTACTTTGTTTCAATTACAATGATTTATTTATGTTTCTTAATTTATAAAAACCATGATACTATTACCTTTAAAAGGGCGGCAAATTGGAGAACGCCCCGGGCGGCAAATTGGAGAACGCCCCGGGCGGCAAAAGTTCTAGCTACGCCACTGCAGTGGCTGCAATCTAATATTTTTTTATTCTTGATTGTTTTAAATATATCTGCATGGGAAATAGATATCTTACACCATTTCCGATACACAAGTCATTATTATTTTCAGAAATGTATCTCTTTAAATGAGAAGACAAAACACATGAACTTATTTTTGATAGTCAATTATTTATTTGTCTATGAACATTATTTTCGTTGATTTATTCAGCACATGAAATACATCCGGGTCGTTTTTAAAAGTTAGCAGGGCTTTTAGCTAATAAAATTATTAGCATTCGTGTCCTTATATTTTGCATTTCTTGTCAGGGACAAAGATGTTATAAGATGTCTAAAGTCCCCACTCTTACTTTTATTAACACAGTAGTTTCAAAGGTTCTACATTCTATTATTTTTGTAATTGAAACATTTCTAAAAAACAATAAAAATATTACTTAACTTCTATAACTGACAACGTGATGATATGACATTTTAAGTGAATTTTTATCCTAGATGAGGAGCCGAAATAGCTTCGCGTTAGGACAATCTTTGTATTTGATAGATATGCTATCCCTAAATATAGGGATCGAAGGTAAGAGGCATGCGACTAAAATAGAGTAAGTTACCACCTCGCGAACGCTATGTCGTAGCGAACACTATTTCATAAAGCGTTCTCTATATTTTTATTTTCCGTCTAACACGAATACGAACACCCATAAGTTGAAAGTAGTTCTGTTTTGAATATCATTTTATCGTTTCGTTTGCCGGGACGGACCCTATTGTGAGTAAATGTGTGTCAACATTTTGATCCTTGCGCCATGCATGCTGTCAGCGTCCCTAGGAAGAACGGAGTTGATTTCCGGGTTAAGACTACTTATCCTGTTCTCTTTGGAAAACACACGTGTTTGGTATTGCATCATCACTTACAAATAGGCCAGTAACCAAGCTGTTAGACTTTACAATGCTATTTAATAGCAATGTTCGTTTCGAAGGGGTGTTCGCGACGAAGTAAGTTTAAAGTTGGATTTTACTTCGTACCGAACACTTTTATTCTGCAGAAAAATTTAGTTAAATAAGGTCTAGCTCTCGGCCTCTAGTGTTATTTGAAAATAGTAGTGTTCGTTTTGAGGGCATGTTGGCGTTGAAGTATATTTGTTTTATTGTAGGATATTACTTTGTTGCAAACACTTGCTCATGTAGGAAAATTAAGCTAAACCACCTGCACAGCATAAATGACGACAAATTGATTGAGTCCCAATGATAACTAAGCAATCATCGAGGCACAACACATAGAATCCGACACAGCAGCAACCACTGTAACACAGCCAATCGAATCTTACACACAGGCACTCATTGAGACACAACCAATTGCTAATGAAACACAAATAGTCATAGAGACCCAGCCCATTATACAGGAAAACAGCCCATTTGAGAATGAAAATAAGTCTATCATTTACAAATATTCCCAACCAGAATCATTACCTGCATCATCACCACCAAAGTTCAATTTGTCTGCTGCACAACTTAAAGCACTCCATGACTATTCAAACATTTTATATGATGAAATGAGCCGCAACCAATTTAATAATTTTTTTTGTTAACTGACAATGACAAGTTCTACTGCAGGAGACAACCTTAGCAAAGAGGAAGAAGAGAACAACTTCAAGCCTTAGCTGTGGGGCTAATAGAAACGTGCAGTCTAGAAGAACCCCAAAATTGCACAGTCAAAGTACTCAAAGCTAATTTGACAGTAGATGACATTTTGAAGCTGTCTGCTTTTTTTAGAAGGAATAAAAACAAGAAGAAAACAGCAAATGCTCAAACCATGCCAAACTTGGTCAGTGGAGAAGAGTTTAGAGAAGCATTAAAAAGAAAATAGCAGACAAGGAAGAAATAGAAAAAAATAAACTGAAAAGAAAGATAGAGAGGGAAGAAAGCAAAAATATAAAGGATGCACAAAAAGAGGCTACAAAAAGGACAAGAGAGCAAGAAAGGGAAGAAAAAAAGACGCAAGAGAGAAGAAGAGCAGATTAAAAGAATGAAAATTGTGGAGTCCAAGAAAGTAAAGTAGTATCCAGTAATAGATCTATCTGATAGCAGCAGTGAGGACTCACAGTTGGTTCAAACAATGGAGCTTGACATGGCTGCATATGACGATACTTTAGATATAGAAGAGGATCTCTTGTTGGACATTGTCCAACAAACAGCTACTTGAATAGGCTCGATAGGAACAGGGAACCCGGCTGCCGTTTATCTGGCATGGCCGAGGAAACAGTGGCACATCTTCTGACCCGATGCTCTGTGGCGATTGGGGACACGGGCGGATCAGGCAGCCCACGCACTGTGGAGGAATATCTCCATGGCGATGCCCTTATGTTGAGGCTCGCCGTTGGTATTGTAGGCCGGGCTATAAGAGTCTAAGTGACTCAGCCCTCCATTGAGAATGTCACATATTTAGTTGGAAGGAATGTGTCAAGGGTGCAGAAAAGGGGGAAAGGCAGAGGTTTGGGTCCAATGTGATGTATGTGATGGCTGGTGGCATGCACAGTGCACGCAAAATTGTGCATCTTTGAAACAAGGCACTTTTGTGTGCACTGTTTGCTGCCCTGACTAGACTATAGATTATAGATCTACCTATAGTATTATTTGGTATATATAGATCTAAGTTATTCGGGATCTAATTTCCTTAATAAACGTTTATTACATTATTATTGACATCTCCAGTGTTATTTGTTGGCTCCATTATCTAAAAATTGATTCTTTCATGATTTTGGTAATGTGTCTGCTGTGAGGTAAAAGTGTCTGCTTTGAAGTAAATTAAGCAAAAAAGTGTTCGGCAGGTGGTAGCTAACTGGGTCAGCTAAAATTGGACTTTACACTCTAACCGCGCTTAGTAATACAACAATGCTGTTTCATTATAGTAGCCTTGTTGTCATACTACTTGTAGGTACTTTCGTTTTTACCCTGTGTCGAATGGTTTAGAAACTAGGTAATGAACGCCACAAATGGTGCTATTTTTAGCGTATGGCGTTCGCGAGGTGGTAAATTATTCTATATATAAACATGATACTGTGGACTTCGTTATCGTTTAATAAATTAGACAACTCATAAATACTAGTAAATTATTTCAATTTTTGGTTTCCGTCATTTTAAATACACGTTTTTCTAAAAATCATTTTATTGAATGCTAAATTTTTAATAATAGTTTTAGGAGCTGTACTTTAAAAATCATTGAGGTAATACAAGTTAATAACACCTTGTCTCATAGAATGGTATATTAAATTTTGATAAGTTTAAAGACTCCCACAATCTTATCATTTATCTTGACAGCTAAGTTTTCTCTAGTACAAAGTCATATTAAATAAAACTGTTCCGGTGCTTTTTGGTGCGGGGATGAAATGAAATGCAAACTAATATATGAACGATTCTGCAATATAAATGTATATAGTTAGAAGAGATTTAACTGTTCTTTACAGAAAAAATTATAATTTCCATTTAATAATATAATTGGTATTATTTGTCGAATACTGCTACTTGCAGTGTACTTTTTAAACTACATTATTATAAAAACACTCGCACGCAAACACACATATTTTATTATTTGATAAGCTACGCAAACTAAAGTAGACAGGCATACATCAATATTTTAAAATCTTTATTTCCAGTTCTATCCCATGAGATCTTGACAAGTATTGACACATATTTATCATGTTGATCTGAGAGTGCTTTAGTTCATATTTTCATAAATAAACTTTTAAAAATTATTTTAAACATTGTCTACCTGCACCATTCATCCTATCGATATACAACTTTAGCTACATTTTTTCATTTATTTACCTCTCATAAGAGACCGGGGTCACTAAATGTTCATTTTTATCAGCAAAATTTTTTGTTAATCAATAGGTAAATGGATGGTTATTGACAAGTTGGTAAGTAGACTTCTATGTCCCATAGTACAAAGCTATAGGGCATTGATTCCCAGATGTTCGTTTATTTTGGGCAAGAGGCACAGAAAGTTTACAAGAAAAAATAGGTATAATACTTTATGTTTCATTTTATTTTTCATTTGATATAACATTCACGATCAAGTTTTAAATCTTCAGGAGATTTCATTGGCCCGTATTTACATTTTTCTTATTAAAGCTTTACAAACATGATTTTATTCTTTCGATCGTCATAAAACTTTGGGAAGTTGTTGTGTACACTTACACAAAACAGTCTCATATTTCTAAAGAAAAATAAAACTCATAGGAGGCTTTCGGCCCAAAATATCATTTTCCCCTAAAATTATCTATATCAAAATTATTTTAAACATTGGCTATTTGTTAAATATTTGTGTAACAACATTTTTTTTTAAAAAGTAGCATGGTTGTTAGCCTTGTGCACTATCACCCAGGAGGATGACCTTCACATCACAATGGGGAGCTGCGTTCTTGTCATGTGAGGTCCCTAGACTTTGTGGATACCACCACTTTCTGCAAGGCGATGAGGCTGTTTCGCACCGCGCCACGTATTTTATTTCCCGTTACCCTCTATATCTAGGTAGCTTTCCCCTGTCCGCCACCCATGGTACATAAATTCTTGACGGCCAATATAAACATTCTATAGACGGCCAATAAAAACATTATATAGACGGCCAATATAAACATTCTATAGACGGCCAATATAAACATTCTATAGACGGCCAATATAAACATTCTATAGACGGCCTATATAAACATTCTATAGACGGCCAATATAAACATTCTATAGACGGCCAATATAAACATTCTATAGACGGCCAATATAAACATTCTATAGACTGCCAATATAAACATTCTATAGGGCCTTTAACGTCTAATGTCCATTCTCTTGAGGCAGAGGGCACCAAAAATTGTTGTAAGTTTTTAAGACGTTTTTAAGGGATTTTATACGATCTTTAATATATTCACATACATATACATCATAATCCAGATTTCAATCTAAATGTGTTGAAATTTATATCTTGCAAAGTAATGTCGTTAATTTCTGATAAAAGATTTATATATTTAATATTTATTTTCTTTATCCCATCGCCTGAAATTGTTTGTAACACTTCCGCAAAGGTTCATGACATACTTTTTAAAAATAGAATATACTGTCACGTGAGAGAGGTCAGAGGTAAAATTGTTAGTGGTCACATGACCGGAAGAAAAGAGGAGAAATGGGAGAAATTAAGAGTGGTTGTATGGTACGGACGTGATAGATACATGTGATGTAAATTTATGTACATAGAGCTGTGAATAAAGTTATAATGTTGAAACAGTGACTCATGGATTCATTGTAATAAAGACGGAGTTGATAAGGTCACGCCCATACGGCCACGTGACATATGGTGTCAGAAGTTAAACATGTAATATGGTTTCAGAAGTTAAACATGTGATGGGGTGTCAGAAGAAAAATAAATATTTACATTCGGAATCAACTCAATTTGTGAATTAGTGCCGGTTAGAGTGCATCTTTAATATAAATACCCTGTGTTTCCAGAGGACACTGTTTATTCTATTAAAAGGAGGTTGGTGAAACATTAAAAATACTTTTTTGACTGATTTAGAACAAATGAAAATATCTGATATCAAAAAACCATTTTTTTCCCAATATGGCAGACTATTAAAAACGGGCACAAAATTATTTTATATGGCGGGTCGAGGTCAACGCATCCGGGTCAAATTCAAGGTCACTGACACTACACTGGTGAAAACACAGTGAAAATATTAGGGTCAGGTGCGGTGTATGACAACAATCCCTACACACTGATACTGATAGCCAGGTCAAGTAGTACATGCCTAAAGTGTTGATTCAAAACACAACTGCATAGAAACAAGCGTGTCCTAGATAGAGACAAACATTAAGCAGCAGTGTAAATAAAGTGATAAAGGAAATAAAAGATCAAAGAACACATACAATTAAATAATTTTGAATCAAGAATGGATTACAATGTACTACGAAAAATTCACTGCCATAGATAAAGAGATCGGACTAAGTGGACAAGAAATGAAAGATTTTATTGAGGAGAAAGTTAAAGAAGCCCAAATCATTGAAAGAGAACAAAGAGATGAAGAAAAAGAACAAAGAGCTGAAAAAATAGAACTAGAACAATTGAAAAATGATAATTTAAAATTACAAATAGATTTGAGAGATATGAAGTTAAAACAAGGTGAAAGGAAAGATTACAGAGAGAGTAACAAGGCTGAAAATAATTTGGAAGATGAATCTCATGAAGATGTTGGGGACATTTTTACAGATGAGATTAGTGAATTTACCGATGCAAGAAATAAAATTGATCTGGGTGATCACAACAAAAATGAAGAGAAGGAAATGTTTGGCTTCATGGATGAAGACGAAGAGAGTGATGAAGAAATTAGAGAATAGTCAAAACGCCTCAAGCAAATAGAATTTCAAGCAAAACTAGAAAATAAAAAACCATTGCATGGAGATGCAGCAGAGAAATCACGGAGAAACATATATAGAGAGAATGTTCAAAATAGACAACCATGGAGAGGCAGTTATAATATAATCAAGAAAGAAAATCATGGAGAGACAAACATAATAATAGTTCCAGACATAGAGATTTTAATCAAGATAGAAGAACATGGAGAGGCAAATATAATTTTGATTTCAGAATAAGAAATCTTGATCAACAATGGAGAAGGAATGTAAACCAAGACATGAATTTATATAAATAGAAGAATATGAATCAAAAGATACAAAAATAAGTGACACTGTAGCCACTATTGACAATCATGTATATGATAAAGGGATGAAGACCATAGTAGCAGAGATAGAGATGGTGATGGTCAGTCTGAAATCATTTGTGTGAAATCACATGAAGTAGGAAAATCATTGGTCATGGAGGAAACAGAATCAGAGACATTGAAGCAGACAGTGGGTGTCGGATAAAGGTGTCTCGTGACAGTGACTCATCTGGTCGAAATTCTATTGAATTATCGGGAAGCAAAAATGACATCTCAAAAGCTAAGCAACTTATTCAAGATACTGGAATTGATATTGTGAATGGACATACTCGTGATCGTGGTTGGTGAACTATTGAACATTTATTAGGCTGAAGAAGCATTGCAAGACCATCTATTTGAATTCATACTCGAAGAGTAAGTCAGATGAAGAATGACTATTTTTGAACAATGCAATGCTATTAGCGGATTACAAATTCGATATCAAATCAGTCAAAGGAAAATACAATGTGCTTGCAGACATTTTAAGAATAATGATTTCAAACACGGACATTATGTGATTTCAAAAATAATTGAACCAAAAACTGTTTCAATTTTAATAACATTATTATTTACAGGATACAGGACAAGAAGTGATGTGTGAATTCCACTGGAGGATATACCTACTATTAAAGATTATGGAATTTTATGATTAATAAAATGCATTTCAATGTACCAATATTAAAAATTATATTAAAATTTCGATTGTTATTTCAGATTATGTCTGAACTCATATTATTATGATTATGAATTGTGATAGCAATTGATTATCTAACAGATATTATGTGTTGTACCGGAGTATACAACATAGTTGGCAAAGAGACATATCATTGTTGATTAAATTGTATAAAGATTTCTTATTGTTGGCTTGTATGTTAATCTATTTTCAGGATGATTTTCATCAACATTCAAATTCATATGTGATATTTTTCAGTTATTAAAAAGACTATGAGTTGATTGTTAGATAATTTTAAAATACTTTATAAGGAAGTTAAATATGTCAGATTGACATACAGCTTAATGTCATTGTATTAATATAAAAAATGTTATATTGCATACACATTTTTTTTTGTTTGCATGGGGGTAATGTCACGTGAGAGAGGTCAGAGGTAAAATTGTTAGTGGTCACATGACCGGAAGAAAAGATGAGAACTGAAGAGTGGTTTTATGGTACGGACGTGATAGATACATGTGATGTAAATTTATGTACATAGGGCTGTAAATAAAGTTATAATGTTGAAACAGTGACTCATGGATTCATTGTAAGAAAGACGGAGTTGATAAGGTCACGCCCATACGGCCACGTTACAATTACCACTCATTGGTTTCTTTGAATGTCCTCTGTTCTGACCATTCATTGCTTTCTTTGAATGTCCTCTGTTCTGACCACTCATTGGTTTCTTTGAATGTTCTCTGTTCTGACCACTGATTGCTTTCTTTGAATGTCCTCTGTTCTGACCACTCATTGGTTTCTTTGAATGTTCTCTGTTCTGACCACTGATTGCTTTCTTTGAATGTCCTCTGTTCTGATCACTGATTGCTTTCTTTGAATGTCCTCTGTTCTGGCCACTCATTGCTTTCTTTGAATGTTCTCTGTTCTGACCACTCATTGGTTTCTTTGAATGTCCTCTGTTCTGACCATTCATTGCTTTCTTTGAATGTCCTCTGTTCTGACAACTCATTGGATTCTTTGAATGTCCTCTGTTTTGACCACTCATTGGTTTCTGTGAATGTCCTCTGTTCTGACCACTCATTAGTTTCTTTGAATGTTCTCTGTTCTGACCACTCATTGTTTTCTTTGAATGTCCTCTGTTCTGACCACTCATTGGTTTCTTTGAATGTTCTCTGTTCTGACCACTCATTGGTTTCTTTGAATGTCCTCTGTTCTGACCATTCATTGCTTTCTTTGAATGTCCTCTGTTCTGACCACTCATTGGTTTCTTTGAATGTCCTCTGTTTTGACCACTCATTAGTTTCTTTGAATGTCCTCTGTTCTGACCACTCATTGGTTTCTTTGAATGTCCTCTGTTCTGACCACTCATTGTTCTCTTTGAATGTCCTCTGTTCTGACCACTCATTGCTTTATTTGAATGTCCTCTGTTCTGACCACTCATTGATTTCTTTGAATGTCCTCTATTCTGACCACTCATTGCTTTCTTTGAATGTCCTCTGTTCTGACCACTCATTGCTTTATTTGAATGTCCTCTGTTCTGATTACTCATTGCTTTCTTTGAATGTTCTCTGTTCTGACCATTCATTGCTTTCTTTGAATCTCCTATGTTCTGATCACTCATTGCTTTCTTTGAATGTTCCCTGTTCTGACCATTCATTGCTTTCTTTGAATGTCCTCTGTTCTGACCACTCATTGGTTTCTTTTAATGTCCTCTTTTCTGATCACTCATTACTTTCTTTGAATGTTCTCTGTTCTGACCATTCATTGCTTTATTTGAATGTCCTCCTTCTGATCACGCATTGCTTTCTTTGAATGTTCTCTGTTCTGACCATTCATTGCAATCTTTGAATGTCCTCTGTTCTGATCACTCATTGCTTTCTTTGAATGTTCTCTGTTCTGACCATTCATTGCTTTCTTTGAATGTCCTCTGTTCTGACCACTCATTGGTTTCTTTGAATGTCCTCTGTTCTTACAACTCAATGGTTTCTTTGAATGTGCTCTGTTCTGACCACTCATTGGTTTCTTTGAATGTATTCTTTTAATGCAGCCTTGAAGGCATTAGTGTTATTTGTTCACAGCTTTATTTACTTTGTGTGTGTTTATGTGTGTGTGTATGTGTGTGTGCATGTGTGTGTGCGGGGGTGTTTGATTTAGAATTGTTAAAATGATAACTTTATTATTTAATAACAGTATTCTTGTTATAGTACACCTTTACAATATAAATACATTTTATATAAAGCATATAGATGATGAATTGTACATTATGTTTGGTCAATAAAGGATAATAAAACTATTGTTATTAAAAAAAAATATCGTTATACTTTATGTGCATTAAAATTCCAGTAACCTCCGCACCAAAAAGCACTGGTGTTGATTTATTGAATATGAAGTTATACTTGAGATTATGTTGCAGAGAAGACTAATCAAAAGATTGAATATTTTTAACAATTATATCAATATGTAAATTGTGATTCTAATAGACACGTATCAGTTACTTTTATTACTTCAATGTTCCTTTTTTGTGTGCATATTAACAATAAAATAAAAATCATTTTTTAATGAAAATGATTTACATTTTGAATTTATTTAAAACAACAACTACCATAGTAAATTAAATTTAAACTGCCTGCAAAATTTCAGCTCGCTATCTTGCGAGCAAGTGGGTTAAAAATCGATCAAAAGTTTTGGCGACAAGCAAGCAAGCAAGCAAGCAAGCAAGGTCCGCCGCAGACACCACGAGTTAATATAAAGGATTTAAAAATGGGTAATGTTTTGACGTAGATGATCAAAAAATTACAAAAAAACACATGTAAAAGTTAGTAAATTAAATTTAACTTTTACATGTGTTTTTTTGTAATTTTTTGATCATCTACGTCAAAACATTACCCATTTTTAAATCCTTTATATTAACTCGTGGTGTCTGCGGCGGACCTTGCTTGCTTGCTTGCTTGCTTGCTTGCTTGTCGCCAAAACTTTTGATCGATTTTTAACCCACTTGCTCGCAAGATAGCGAGCTGAAATTTTGCAGGCAGTTTCGTACCGATGATAAAAACAATGTATCAAAATTTCAGATCGATCGCATGTGCCGTAATTAAATTATTGATTTTTTAGATTATTTTATTTATTCCTATGTATCATGCTATTTTTGAGATAGAGCGTCGCGGTGCGTATTATATTGAACAATCTTTCTGTCGCGCAATAAGGTGCGTATTTTATCGACAGCTCTTTTTATAAACATATTCCTGATCGGTGCGCATTATATTAAACACGTTTTACGACACAACTGCAATTTTGTATTTTTGGATGGTCTTGCGCTGCGTGTTATAATGAACATTCTTTTAGTTACGTCTCATACGTAAAGGATTTATAGTCAAAAACTTGGTTTTTTACGGGTTGTTTTTATTAAATCCTTTATATTAACTCGTGGTGTCTGCGGCGGACCTTGCTTGCTTGCTTGCTTGCTTGTCGCCAAAACTTTTGATCGATTTTTAACCCACTTGCTCGCAAGATAGCGAGCTGAAATTTTGCAGGCAGTTTCGTACCGATGATAAAAACAATGTATCAAAATTTCAGATCGATCGCATGTACCGTAATTAAATTATTGATTTTTTAGATTATTTTTTTTATTCCTATGTATCATGCTATTTTTTGAGATAGAGCGTCGCGGTGCGTATTATATTGAACAACCTTTCTGTCGCGCAATAAGGTGCGTATTTTATTGACAGCTCTTTTTATAAACATATTCCTGATCGGTGCGCATTATATTAAACACGTTTTACGACACAACTTCAATTTTGTATTTCTGGATGGTCTGGCGCTGCGTATTATAATGAACATTCTTTTAGTTACTTCTCGTACATAAAGGATTTATAGTCAAAAACTTGGTTTTTTACGGGGTTTTCTTATTAAATCCTTTATATTAACTCGTGGTGTCTGCGGCGGACCTTGCTTGCTTGCTGGCTTGCTTGTCGCCAAAACTTTTGATCGATTTTTAACCCACTTGCTCGCAAGATAGCGAGCTGAAATTTTGCAGGCAGTTTCGTACCGATGATAAAAACAATGTATCAAAATTTCAGATCGATCGCATGTACCGTAATTAAATTATTGATTTTTTAGATTATTTTTTTATTCCTATGTATCATGCTATTTTTTGAGATAGAGCGTCGCGGTGCGTATTATATTGAACAACCTTTCTGTCGCGCAATAAGGTGCGTATTTTATTGACAGCTCTTTTTATAAGTTCAAAACTACATATAGAGCTTTAGTTATAATCTTAAATTTCAATTTCATAATAAGTTATGTATCTGATTACAAACACGTTTAAATTAGAATGTATTAGAAATAAAATTACTTTCTCTTTAAAAAACTGAACATGTTTTACTTTTCCTTATTAAAAATTGTAACATATATTGTATAGCTTCATTCGACTTATCAACATACATTATTTGCAATGTATGTCACTTCCGTTCCGTCCAGTCTGTGACGCTACTAATTTTAGAAAGAAGCGCACCAAATTACTGCACCAAAAATAACTCTTTTCGAAAATACCTCATAACATTGTTCAATACGAAAATACATGAATAAAATAAAAATAAATGAAATAAACGAAAGTTATCTATTACATTATTTACTTAATAGTGATTTTAGGGCGCCCAGGGCACCCACTTGGACTGTTGGACGCCTAAGGCGCCCAATTGTTTTGGTTAAAAAGCCCAAGTATAGTATCCTTGTTTGATAAATACGAAATATTAAATTTCCTGAAATATACACAAAGTATTTTATAATTATAAATCCTCAAATCCTCTTTTTACATCGCTCTCTTTTCGAAAATTAAAATATAAGCTAAAACTATGACGTCATATAATAATATTTTTTAGAATTTTTAGAATTTTGCACACCTCCTGATGCGCGCCTTGTATATATACTTAAATATCGGTTCAAAAAATGACGTCATAGCGCTACGGATCCTTCAACCTGTGACTTGGGCTATTATATTGTTTACGATAGCAATGCCCGTGCGACGCTACGGGTAGGCACAATGAAAATAACTTTATTTGGATTTGAGTATCACATTCCCCTTAATAATGAGTGTAAATGTATTAGGAAAGTAGGGTAGTGATAAATCAAACCCCTTCTTTATAAAAATCACGATATGTGTGTCTAGAAAATAGAAAGTATGATGAATTTAAATATTACCCATCAATTTTGATACTTCTGTTTTAATAACGCACGCTTTTGTCTATATACTTTACCAGAATAACAAAGGTCCTTAACAGTTACAACAATCTAATGGGTAAAGCTCAATTTCTTTTTCCATGAATCAAAAAATGAAAACAATATCTTTGATTCCTTTGGTTCTAGGAAAAAGCTCTTAAAATCACCCACTTCATTTTATAAGCTAAGTATGAAAATAGTTAAAGACGAATGGGATATTCTTTTAGCATAGTAACAAAGCAATACATTGGCAGATACTTGTTTCACTTAAATAACGGATTATTTTTCTTTGCATTTTTATTCAAACCGTTTTTCATTAGAGCTTTTTTAGCTTTTAAAATGACATATAAGTTAGGGCTTAATATATAACATATATTATGTAGGCATTTGATTTTAAAACAAAATAGTGTTAAAAAAATCAGTCTGTATATAAAACTTTATCCTCGTTGTATAATATTGCTCAAATAAAATCAATTTGTTATGTCACAGTATGAGTTGCTGTTAGTGTATTTTTTGCCAGAACAGGGGTAGGCACAATTAAAAAATACCTTTATTTGGTTTTGGGTCTCAAATTTCCCTTAAAAATGAATGTAAATGAATCATGAAATTAGGGTAGTGATAAATCAAACCACTTCTTATAAAATTCACGATATGTGTGTCGAGAAAATTGAAAGTATGATGAATTTAAATAGTAACCTTCAATTTTGGTATGTCTTCTTTAATAATGCATACTTTTCTCTAAATAATGTACTCCTACAGAATATGAAAGGTACTTAACAGTTATAAAAATCTAATCGGCAAGGCTCAATTTCTTTTCTCACGAATAAACAAAATTAAAAATATATTTCCATATGATTCCTTTGGTTCTACAAAAATGCTCTGAAAAACACTAATTCCATTGTATAGTTTAAGCATGAAATTATTTGGTGAAGTAACGACTATTGTAGTCAGAAAATATTTATTTGAATATGTATGCTTCGTGGAGGGTGGAAATATGGTTTATGGGTTTAAAATACATATCTTCTTTTCACACGAATATTAACATAAAAATAATGTTGTTTTTTTTAAATTCCTAGAGATTGATTTTCTAATAAATGATGTCATTTTGAAAGGACTTCCCACTCTTTTCTTCTAGTATTAACAAAGCAATAAATTGACAGATACTTGTTCCACTAAAATAAAAGATTACTTTTCGTTGTATTTGTATTTAAGCCTTTTTACCACGTTTTTATTAACTCGCTTTCGTTGGCCATTGTTTGTCCAAGATTTTTTCAAATCTGCCAACGTGAAATTGAACCACTTCTAATGGTCCTAGAAATTTGAAAATTTTACCACAGATAGATCTTGGATGACAATGCATTGTCTCAAAATTTCAGATAGATCAAATGTACCGTTATTAACTTATTGAACTTTTAAGTTTATCTATAGTCTATATAAAAGCATCTGTACCGTCGGCTTTTGTTGACATCCGTGAGTTCGCCCCGTGACCACATCACAATGTTTTTAAAATGTTGGGCGGGCGCTTGTGAGGTGTTTGGTAAAATAAATAGAGGTAAAAAATATTTTTAAAAAACCAGGTTGTTATAAGTGGACGAAAAAGAATAAAATAAATAGAAGTAAAAAAAAGATTTTTAAAAACCACGTTTTTATAAGCGGACTAAAAAGAAGAAAATAATTTAAAACTTGTAAGTTCAAGTACTTTGATTTAATATGACTAAAAACGTGGGGTGGGTGTTTGGTATAAAAATTAAAGATTTCTAATTTAGAAGGCAAAAGAGAGATCTATAAGTTAGAGAATGAGTGAACCGCATATGTTAAACCTCATAAGCGCCCGCCCCACGTTTTTAGTCATATTAAATCGAAGTACTTGAACTTACAAGTTTTAAATTATTTTCTTCTTTTTAGTCCGCTTATAAAAACGTGTTTTTTAAAATATCTTTTTTTTACTTCTATTTATTTAACCACGTTTTATTAACTCGCTTTCGTTCCTGTGGCATTGTCCAAGATTTTTTCAAATCTGCCAACGTAAAATTGAACCACTTCTGATGGGTCCTAGAGATCTGAAAATTTTAACCACAGATAGATCTTGGATGACAATGCATTGTATCAAAATTTCAGATCGATCAAATGTACTGTTATTAAATTATTGAACTTTTTAGTTTATCTATAGTCTATATATAAAGCATCTGTACCGTCTGCTTTTGTTGACATCCGTGAGTTCGCCCCCGTGACCACATCACAATGTTTTTTAAAACGTTGGGCGGGCGCTTGTGAGGTGTTTGGTAAAATAAACAGATGTAAAAAAATATTTTAAAAAACCAGGTTGTTATAAGTGGACGAAAAAGAATAAAATACATAGAAGTAAAAAAATAGATTTTTAAAAACCACGTTTTTATAAGCGGACTAAAAAAAAAGAAAATAAGTTAAAACTTATTAGTTCAAGTACTTTGATTTAATATGACTAAAAACGTGGGGTGGGTGTTTGGTATAAAAATTAAAGATTTCTAATTTAGAAGGCAAAAGAGAGATCTATAAGTTAGAGAATGAGTGAACCGCATATGTTAAACCTCATAAGCGCCCGCCCCACGTTTTTAGTCATATTAAATCGAAGTACTTGAACTTACAAGTTTTAAATTATTTTCTTCTTTTTAGTCCGCTTATAAAAACGTGGTTTTTAAAAATCTTTTTTTTACTTATATTTATTTAACCACGATTTATTAACTCGCTTTCGTTCCTGTGGCATTGTCCAAGATTTTTTCAAATCTGCCAACGTAAAATTGAACCACTTCTGATGGTCCTAGAGATCTGAAAATTTTACCACAGATAGATCTTGGAACCAGCGGCATGTACAATTGCAGGTTTCTATCTCACATAAATCATAGTATTAAATCGCAAAAAAAAAGTGAAAAAGAAAATAGCGGCCAATAAATAACAAATTTCCTGACGATTACACGAACATTTTGGTTTTAAACTATTGACTGACATGAAGGTTCAAAATGTTGATACATTTTTCCTATCATGGTTATGACACTTCGCCTACTTATTAAACAAAATAAAAAGCGTTTTACGCTTATTAATTTTATGGAGTCTGACTCAGAGACAAAAAATGACGACAGCTGTTCTGATGAATTACTGCGTTACAAAATTGAAATGAAAGTTCCTGAATCTATTATCCCTCTACAATGGTTGAAGCTTAATGAACTCCGAAATCCGATAATGTCATTCCTTACCAAGACCGTTTTTTGCATACCAGTTACCTCAGTTCCATGTGAATGATTGTTCAGCTCGGCTGGTTATATTGTCAATTAGACCCGCTCATCACTTGAACCAAATAATGTCAATCCACTTGTCTTTACCACAGTTATATTTTGGATGACAATGCATTGTATCAAAATTTCAGATCGATCGAATGTACCGTTATTAAATTATTGAGCTTTTTAGTTTATCTATATATAAGCATATGCATTATCAGTCTGATCTTGTTTACATTACGTTCACGTGCCGAACTCACACCAACCCCGACCACATCAACCATGTTAAACATCAAGGTGAGATCAGTCATTTCCAGTCTATAAATGTTTGTCGGGCAATGCATATTATATTTGAACATAATCAATACTTCAAAACTCATCATAGCATACACTTAGACTAAAAAGAATAAAATAAATAGAAGTAAAAAAAGGATTTTTAGAAACCACGTTTTTATAAGCGGACTAAAAAGAAGAAAATAAAATTTTTCTTTCACAGAATTGTGATACAAAATATTTTTCTGGATTGATACATGACTAAAAACGTGGGCGGGCGCTTTTTAGGCGTTTGGCTAAAATGATTAGGGTTTACAAAATGACGAGTAAGAAATTGAGTGAATTAAATTAATCAAGCCTGAGAAGCGCCCGCCCCACGTTTTTAGTCATATTGTATCAATCCAGAAAGCGATTTTTCCTTCACAATTTCTGTGAAAAAAAAATTATTTTCTTCTTTTTATTCCGCTTATCAAAAAACGTGGTTTTTTAAAAATCTTTTTTTTACTTTTATTTATATATTGTAAAATCTTACCAGTATCAAAATTGTATTTCCAGTCATCGCCGCACCAAAAAGAACCGGTACTTATTTATGTAATATTACGTTGGACTTTCGAAAGCTTAGCTTTCCAAAAATAATGATAAGATTGTAATAGCGCTTTTAAAAATGCTATCAAATTATACTTGATCGATCTATGAGACATGGTATTATTAATTTATAACACCTAATTGATATATTTAGTACCAAAGCTAAGACTGTGAAAATAAATATTCAGGTGTAAAGAGATATAGATTTTAAAGCGTATTTTATTTAAAACTATGAAAACTATAAAATAATTTTTATTTAATATAAAATATTTACATGTATAATTGAGAATAGATATATGACTTGTCCTTACTCTTTAGTTTTATCCAAGTGAATGACACTTGACTTCGATCCCTTTAATTAGGGATACAATAACAATGACAAACTAGGATTATCCTACATTGGGAATATTTTTTATTCTTACAGAAGTGTCACCCGAACAAAATTTAACAGAAACAATATTGGGACCTCCACCAAAAATGTTAATAGAGATCTACTTACCAATAGCTAAATACACATGCCGAGGGCGATACCTTTGCTGACGAAGTTTTTATGGTGACTAGTTCGTTTTTTTCTGGTGTCCTAATTGGCATATGTATACAATTAATATATTTATATAAATATATAATTCTACCAAGTCTGACTACTTTTTCAACAACATATATCCAAATAGCTTTAAACAATGGTGACTTGTGACGCCCTGATGTGACGTACTAGGAATTTTTGTAAATTAGATGACGTCTAAATATTTATTAAGTTCCTTAGATACATAAACAACATAATAGCCAAAATCACAGGTCGGAGTATGGATCCATAGCGCTATGGCGTCATTTTTTTAGAGCTTATATTTAAATATATATACAAGTACAAGGCGCGCATCAGGAGGTGTGCAAAATTCTAGAAGATTTTTTTAAAAAATACATGACGTCATAGTTTTTAGCTTATATTTTAATTTTGGAAAAGAGAGCTATGTAAAAAAATGGATTTGAGGATTTATAATTATAAAATACTTTGTGTACATTTCAGGAAGTTTAATATTCTTATTTATCAAACAAGGATAAGTTAGTTGGGCTTTTTTGCCAAAAATGAATGGGCGCCGTAGGTGCCCCACAGCCCAAGTAGGCGCAGTAGGCGCCCTAAAATCCCTAGTTATGCATATTTTGTGTGTCGATTAGATATAGACCTAATAGGTCCTCTTTATACATCCATGCAAAAAAAAATTTGTGGAGTCCTAAAAGGCATATATTTTTTATTAATGAGTCATTATTACAAATAATGCAATAAAATTTATGTTATGTAACATAACTAGCACAATGAGAACTTTGAAAAACAAGAACTGTTTACAAACAGCTTGTTAATACTCATTACTTAGCTCTACTGGTTCGTCCAATAAATACTTTCTTAAACAGATTTATTCATTAATTGCCCTCAGCATGAGACATACGTCATAGGATAACAACGTATTCATCTATACAACAAGCCAGTTTAATTGTATTGTAACAAACAACCGTAAATGAACAATCTGAGCACTCCATACACATATTATGACCTATTGTATGACCCAGCAAGAGACATGTTTTAAATGTATCCAGTCCATGTATAACATAAATTCTGTATAATTGTATTTTCTCATACATCTGTATGTATATATATTTATTTTGAAAAATACATTAACAATAAAAATAAAGTTTTAAAAATATAACATTAAGATGTAAAATATAAACCAAAAATACTCAGTAGGTTTTATCAATATAAGTGGAGTTACAAAGTTTTTTTTAGAAACATACAGTAAACCCTCTTTATCGCGGTTAATGGGGACCGGAGACCCACGCGATAGGTGAAAGTCCGTGGCTTAGGGACACCCATTATTAAGCTATACGAAATCGGTAGATACGTTATGGAAGTAAACGTAGTTATATATGACTTGACGATGGATATTCTGTGCAATAAAAATGATGACTTTGAAGGTAATGATGACTTTCACTGTGATGCCGAAGAATATATTTTAGACATAAATGACGTCATAAACTTTGCCCCCTCCACCATAAAAACCGTATTACCTATTTGACAATATGTTAGTATAAAATCATTTTATTGCAATTTAAATATGTATTTAGTGCAAGGCTCAACTCTAATATCGTAACACGCGCGAAGCCATTTAAAACATCAGTAAATAAACTGTAATCAATCAAATATTTAAGTGGCGCTTTTATTTAAAGTTGTTCGCTTTGATGTGATTTTAAATTTCTTAAACAGCCCCTCTCCCCTCATCACCCATCGTCACAAATATATGACCCCCTTTTAACCCCCCCCCCACCTTTTTAGGTGCTTGACGTCATTTATAGACTACCGCTTTCTACATAAATTTGAAGTGGCTCGTTTTTTAATGCTGATAAATGACGTCATCATATCTGCCGTGTGTTATTTTTTTGTTAAGTATTTATGTATTTAATGTGACGCTGTACTTCCTATAAGAAACAGCGTGTAATTTGTTCAAGCAAAGTTATACCACAGTGTTTAAAGAAAACAAATTAAGAACAAGAGTTGTTTATATACTATCAAGCTATGTTATTTATGAATATATAACTAACAATCCATAGACACATAATAGACACAAGAATATAGGTCTGATAAAATAGTTAATATATGTTCAATAACTAGGGGGGAAAAGTTATTATAATTTTTATTATTATTATAAATGTCATAGCTACTATTATTATTATTTTAACCCTTATTTTATACTTAACTTGAATTTAATTGAAAATTGTACCTGTATGGCATTGTCAGTTAAAATTTAAAAAAAGTGGGATTTTTTTTGCACCCCCCCCCCTGGAAAAAATCCTAGCTAAGCCCATGTCTACAAGATTCAACTGCTCTATCAGAAGCTATAATATATTATTACAAATCAGCACTTACCTTATTTAATCATTTTATTTATTTTTGTAAACGTTTTAATAAATTGTTTTATACATTTTTTTTCAAACACGGATTTTAATTCACTCGCTGTCGTCACTGTTTACCAAATGTTTTTTTTTAAATACCGGTAACTCTTGTCGAATAAAGAGTAGAAAGACAAAGATAAGCAGTACAAAATAAACAATCATATGACCAATTTAGCTTATAGTTTTATAAAAAAATATGTAAATGTACCATTTTTTTTAAAGCTGTCCCATTATTTTTAGGGGGTCGCTTGCGATTGGGTTAAACACTTTTAATACTTTTACCTTCCAAAAGTGTGTGTGTGTGGGGGGGGGTCGGCTTATGAACGAACGGGCTATAGAACGAGTATATACGGTAGCTTAAAGCGAAATAATACCACCACCAAAAGGTCAGATTATACACCTATGTTACAATGAATATACAGTTTTAAACTGATAAATGACTAACTTTTTAGACATTGTATATATGTTTTAAGATTGTCAGATGGGTTAAAAATTTCCTCTCAAGTATTAAATTGGTTTTATTTACAATACAAGATAACAAAAAAATACACCATATTACGATGTCTGATAGGACGGTCACTTTTAATTCAAGGCTACACTCTATACAACTATAGATGAAGTTATTATTTTTAAAAGTTATTCTTTTAGAGTTGATGCATGCAAAAGATTGTTTTACAAACCTTTTGAAACATTGGCAGGGCATAATATATTCTAAATAAAACAATACATCACTTTATTGTTAAGCCTCGGATACAAATTAATGATACAGAAAGAAACATCAGATCAGTAGATATATTTCTATTTTTAAATGTCATTTACAGGTAATGCTTCAATAATCAATATACATAATTCCCGTTGTCTGTATGGTTGTAATGTTATGTAATGTAATGCTTTTAGGTGGCGCTGCGATCGATTTTGTTTTATAGTGCTGTTAGGTGGCGCTGCGATCGATTTTGTTTTATAGTGCTGCTCCAAAGATAACACTTCTCGAACGTTCCGCATAAAATTGTTCAATATGATAATAAATGAATCAAATAAAAATAAATAAAATAAATGAAAGTTCTGTATTACGTTATTTTTTAATCTGATGTGTATTTATTTTGAAAACTTCCGTGATTTTTGACGGGTGATACTCTAGTTAAGCATAATTCACAATGATGTAATTATAACCTATCATAAAGAAATCAATAATTTTGTAGGCTATTATGTAATTACCTAATTATTCTAGCTATATAAAGCAATAGTCATTTATCATCTAATGCCATCAATAATTTTTGAACACAGTTTCCATTTGAAAAATTGCGTTTACAGATTCGAAATGTCTATCACGCTTGACAATGCAACTCCTCCTGAACCATACCAAATAGAGGCTTCGGGTCTTTGAAAATATGCTAAAGAGGTCCCAATGATGTTCAACGGCCAAAAAAATACCGAAAAGGTTTACTGGATTTCCTGGAAAATAAAAAAGAACTGAAAAAAATATTAATATTTTGTCAAATTTCTCGCTAACCATAACTTCTATCGGGTTGAAATAAACGCCAAACGATAGCTAATAATATTTAGAACAATGTTGAAGGATGTTTGAAAAATGTCTTTTCATTCGACTCTCGCAATTTTAGCAGTGTTTTTGTTTACTGTCAAAATTATTGATTTGAAATGACTTTTAATGTAATCTAGAGTTATAGTTAATGTGGTTTTCCCGCTTTGTGAAAGCGTTGCGCATTATCCTATATAATAAAAGGCACGTTTCTGTCCTTTCTGTCCGGTCATCTATAGCGATTGGTCCCTCAAACACATATGACTCCTACAGCCAATCATAGTGAACACGTTTACGCCATTTACGCGGACGTTCAAAACGAGTTATTTTTTGGTGCAGTATTTCCTCCAAGACTTTATTTTGAGTTATGTGCTTTGGGATTTATAGCAAAAAGCTCTGTTTTTACCAGTTATTTATTTTAACAATAATGAATAGTATTTTTGACGTGATGCACATGTAATGCCGGTCGAGACGGCTGTTGAAGGGGAGTTACAACATGCCACCGAACGATGGCGGAACGTCCTTGGACGAGCTTTGTTGCTCGTTAAATATAATATTGACACATTGAAATTCTTGGTGTGATGTAGCGTGAGGGGATATAGCCTATGGCGGATTAAGAGGGGGGGGGCTGAACGGGCTAAAGCCAGGGGCCCCCGAGGATTTATGGGCCCCCAAATTTAGTATATTCTATAATAAATGTTGACACATGTTTGCATGAATCCGTAAAAATATCATAAATTAAATAAATTAATAAAATCTTTTCTATTAATCTTATCACTATTCGGCCCGATAGCCTTAGTAATCAAAAAACTTAATTTGATACGCTCAATAAGATAAACTATTAATAAAAAATATTTTACAATTAGTGAATTTTACAGGATCTGCTGGTCTTGTGGCAGCGTGATGGTATGTAGCAGTAGCGCAAGCGGTGCCCGGTTCCATTCCTAGCGTTGGTATATATTTTTTTTTCATTTGTCTTTTTTAAAACATTATCTTTTTCCACTCAAATTTAGGATACCGGCAAACAGTTATTTCTTCGTGTTCGGCTTTTTGATGAATCCAATCCCATAGTACAGACAAATTATAATCAATGAACCAATGGACTATTTAATAACAAGTAACAGACTTATATTTAACTGCTAGCAATCATTTTATTTAAAGAGACGCTGGCTGGATAGGGCCCCAGTTTGAATTGCAGCCAGGGGCCCCGTGCAGTCTCAATCCGCCCCTGGAGATGACGTCATATTGTGTTTACTTTCAGAATTACTTATTTGAATCGACTTTTAATGTAATCTAGAATGATTTCCCTTGACTAAAAAATCAGTAATTCTTTTTTTGGAAATTGCGTTTAAATACTCATTCGAGTTTTTATTACTTGTTTTATTATGTACCATAATTTAATTTAATCAAATTGTACCTAACTTGACTTCCATCTTCATCTACAAAGATCGATGCCATTCTCTGATTCGTTGCTTACGCGTCAAATGAGCTCATTCCAAAAGCGTTGCCGCTAATTTTGTACGAGCATAATTTTAACTATTTGTATGATGTGAATCAAACAAAACATCATAATACGTGACATATCTATATTGGGAAATGTTCTATTTTGGACAAAAAATCAACACTAGTCATATAGTTGTCTAAAATTAAAAATTAAGATAAAATTCCAAAAACATGTCATACTCATGTTCAGATATAAATTGGTTGAGAAACAAATGTCTTAACTAAGTAATGCTAACAATGTATGGAAATGAACAAGTTTGGGCATTATCCTTAACTGTTTTAAATAAATCTTCATGGGAAATGAATATCTTACACCACTCCGATACACAAGTCATTATTATTTTCAGAAATTTATCTCTTTAAATGAGATGACGAAACACGTGAACTTATTTTTGATAGTCAATTATTTCTTGTTATGAACAAAGATATTATAAGAAGTATAAAATAAGTTTTATTAACACAGTAGTTGCAAAGGTTCTACACTCTTTTATTTGTTTATTTGAACCATTTCTAGAAACATAAATATTACTTTACTTCTATAATGACAACAGGATGACTTCATTTTAAGAAATATAAATCAGCCAGATGATGTGCAGTTTTATAAGGAGTAGAAATGGCTTAGTGTTTTAATAATTACAGTTGGACCTCTCTAAGTCGAACTCAAAGGGATCCGAAAAAACAATTCGACCTAGGGAGTTTTCCAGTTAGGAAACAGGGCGTAATAGGTGCAGAGTAATGCTGGACAATGTTGATATTGAGAGGGGGGGGGACAGCCATCCCGTGGAGAAGGCTTGACAGGAAAGAGAGGCGGTGTCTGATGTTTCATATGAAAGGAGGCCGACTAGGCTTTGACATACTGACACCACTGAGAAATCCCCTCCCCCCCCCAAAGCTTTATTCCCTCCACAGTGGGGTGGGGGGTAAGATTTTTCTTTTTAAAAAAAGTCACAGCATGCAGCGAAGTGACTTCTTTTTCTTGTCTTGGTCTCAATATAGACGTTAACGTGGCACTACGGAACACGTGTTCTAAAATGTCAGCCCAGAATAGTTACCCAAACGCCTTGAAAATTCGACGAAGGGAGGTTGGAAGAAACAAATCTTCGAGTTGAGCAGAACTTAAATACATTAGACTTATGGATTTGGGCAAACACCTACAATTTATTCGATTTAAGCAGGTTTCTACTTAGGGAAGTTCGACTTAGCGAGGTCCATCTGTATTATAAAGTGATAAATACATAGGGAGTCATGTGAGTGAGATTACAAATACAAGGTTAAATAAAAGTGAATTATATTTCTCTTCTTTTGTTCCTCGTTTTATTTTCACCTCTGAAATCGTAAAATATCATAAAATATGGAACTAACAATGTTTACAATGGAATTAGAAATATTTCACGTTATATATCGCTGTAGGAGAATCCTTGCATTTGATAGACATGGTATCGCTAAAAATATTGATCGAAGGTAAGTGGCATGCCACTTAAATATAGGAGTACAATTTGTAGGTAAGTACCATTGTCGTATAAAAAATTAGACTAGACGTAAATGACAGGAATTTACTTAAATTTATTATTAACGTAATTTTGAATACACGTTGCTCTTAAAATCTATTTTATTACAAATACTATGTTAAATTTCTATTAATAATTTTAGAAGCTGTACTTTAAAAGTCATTGAAGTAATACACGTTAATAACACCATATCTAATAGAATGGTATATTAAATTTTTATTTAAAAAAATTAAGGAATCCCACAATCAAATCATTTATATTACCAGCTAAGTTTTCTCCAATACAGTGTCATTTTAAATAAAACTGTACCGGTGCTTTTTGCTGCGGGGATGACAGGAAATTCAATTTAATACAGAAACGATTTTGCAATATAGATTTCTTTAATTAGAAGAGATTAAACTGTTCTCCTATTTAGAAAAAAAGACCAATGAATATGTCTGGGACAGAACAAACTCTATTGCGAGTAATTAAGAAACCATCACAGCAACAATTAAGAGACGTAAGTTTGCATGGTTCGGTCATGTACTGTTACATGATACCCTGATACAAAATATCCTTCAAGGCACTGTAGAAGAGGGCTGGCGAAGAAGTCGACAACGGAAAAGATGGATTGACAACATAAAGGAATGGACAGGGATGAAATTGCATGAATTACTGGCCGCCGCTCAAAATAGGCATATGTGGAGATAATTATCTATTGATGTGTCCATGCGCTCCCCCCAACGACCTCAAGGGTCACCGGACTGAAGATGATGATGAACTGTTCTTTACAGAAAAAACATAATGCCCATTTAACAATTGGTATTATTTGTCAAATACAGCTTATTCCAGTGTACATTTCTAACGATTCTAAAAAGATGCGCACATAATAACACATATACTCTGATTTGATAAGTTGCGCAAACTAAAGTAGACAGTCTTACATCCACGATATATTTTAAAATCTTTATTTCCAGTTCTATCCCATGATAAATATAACTATATATATATATATGATTAATAATTTTATTTTCATTTACACGCTATTTTCTAAAGCTTAATTGTTTGTGCCATTTATAATTCTATCTTTTAGCAATTATAGTCTTGTTTTAAATATTTCAGTTCAGTGTTTTGTGCTGCTGTGGTTAAGGGGCATGAAATTTCAATGCAAATCCGATATAAAAATAAAAGTTCATTTATAAAATTATCTCTCTCTGTTTTTTACTAATCCGATAAATTGCATACGTGTAATATAGTTAATCACTTATTATAGAAATATGAATTACATTTTATTGTAAATGTGTATTTATTACTTGTTTATGTGTTACACAGTGCTACCACCCAGTACACTTTATGCCATGCTACAACATATTACTATATCACATGTTTTCAGAACAAAATGTTCATTTTCAGACAAATTGTTACATGTGTGTGTGATATTTTTATACGAGTCTTTTCAAGAAAAAGTTTTATCCATTCCTTCTGATTGTGTTTACCTGTTAATGAGAACATGAAAAGAGAAACAAGCAAGGTAAACATTATTTACCCACTCCAACGAATAGATTTCTAATTCAAACTATCTGAAACATACTAAAACATTGAACAGTGTACATGGTTGTAATTCAAATTTTTCACCAATTAATATATTTTATATTTGCATCTATGTCGTGAAAAGAATTTTAGAAATAATATTAAGAAAAATATATTAAAACAAAAAAATTATTCAATATGTTTATGAATATAAGTGCAGTAATAAAGTTTTTGAGAACCCACAGTGACAAAGATATATATGACTGGATGATGGTGATGGATGAAAAGGCCTGGTAGTGGGTAGTAGAAATGATGACCATAAAAGTGATGATGACGTATACTGCGCTGCTATTGACAGTAATTTACGTTTCCTCAGACGCCGGTGCCTTTGCCTGAATTACCTCCTCTTGTACTACTATTACATTTTTTAAAAAGGCAAGCAGTTAATCCGTGAAATTTTAACCACCACACAGTGAAGGATGTCTATATTTATATCGTTTTTATACATCAAATATCATGAGAAATATTTCAGTAACATCAGACAATCCTAGAATTAACAGAAACTATGTATTTATCTCAATGGTTAATCTTCATATGCACATTTTGTTATCAATCCGAATGACCAAAGTTTAAGAGTAAAATTCATCTATAAATAGCCTAAACTAGGGTCATGAGTTCTTATTAGACTCAATGTAAACCAGGAGTGGGAGAATGCTATCAACTTATTGACATTGTATCCCTGAAATTAGGGATCGAAGCCAAGTGGCGTGCCACTTTAATACAATAGTGACGTTATCATAATTTATCGTGTGTGTTGTTGAAATATAGACATACATATATTTTACATGAAATAAACACATTTTATAGTTTCCATGTGTACATATTACAAGTTTAAAAAGTAATACTGTCTTACAAGTTTAATTTCTAAACATTAATTAAAGAACGTGATATGCAACATTTAGACAACACAATTTATTAATTGTAAGGTTCATAGTAATCAAATAATTTTTTTTTAAACTCTCATATCGTTATTTATCTTACTTATTTTCAAAACACGATTCCAATAAAATTCAACAAAATCGGTGACTTATGGTGCGTCATTGGAGCGATTTATTTTATTGCACATCTAATATACTAGTAATATTTATTAATTTTGTTTTGTATGTTCTCTAAAAAATAAGCAAGTTCCTTCAATTTTATAGCTATATGTAGTAATTATATTTATATATATACACGCATATATATATATATCGTGTGATTCTAATATTTCTTGATTGCTATTGATAAAAATTCTAACAAAATAATATACAATAACACAAGTAGACATCATATTTGTACGCGATATACTGGAATTTACAAAAGAACGTTTAATAAATACAAAAAGTCTGATGACTCATGCCAGGTTTTCACTCGCATAAATAAAATATCAAATCTCATTAATTGTTCAATCTCAAACATTATTGTCAGGTATGAGAATCACTGTAGGTGAATGCATGTTGATATGAGAGAACAAGAGTGCACGTGGGTTGATTTTTAGTTCGTGATCTCTGATCAATAGAATAGTGTGTGGTCAGAGGACATACGACAGGTCAGTAAAGACAGTTGTGACAGCAATCATTAAGAAATGAGTTTTGAGCTGAGCCCAAGACGGTCGAGTTGTACCAATGGGCTATGAAAATCTAGAATAGAATATAATGTTGAGTTGTACAGGACAGTGTGTAGAGAACGTTAATCGTTATATGAGACCTGTAATAGGCAGTGTGTAGAGAACGTTAATCGTTATATGAGACCTGTAATAGGCAGTGTGTAGAGAACGTTAATCGTTATATGAGACATGTTATAGGCAGTGTGTAGAGAAGGTGAATCGTTCTACTTGACCTGTGATAGATAGTGTGTAGAGAACGTGAAGCGTTAACGGGACCTGTTATAGACAGTCAGAGTGATAGTTGTGTGACTGTTGAAACAGTATTTGTATAAAATTTATTTACCTGGTGTATGAAGAACGGCCAGTTGTATAAAGAGGAATAAACATTTGACTTTCGATATTGTTATTTATCTTTGCACTGGTGTGAAAGCGGAACGCAAGGCAATTTCAATAAACATGAGACCTATCAAGTGTATTAGTTAAACCACTTGATTAGTGTAGAACATAAAAATATAAAAATAAAATGAAATATATATATTAAAAAATCATTTTTTTAAATAAAGAGAAAATACAATTACTTTTCTATCCATTATATGTGTGTTTAGCTAATGGTTTAGCATACAGTTTTCTCCTCACAAGATGTGAGTGCATTATCTAAGTGGCGAGCTACTTGTATTCTATCAAATTATAAAAGTTAATAACTATAATCAGAGTTCAGCCGAGTGTGGCCATCTGTACATTCCTACCATTTAATTTATAAAAGTGGATGTTATTAAAAGTTCCGATAGATTGTGACGTCACTGTTTGGACTGTAGTTTAAATTACATTAAACATTATCCTGTAACCACGTGAATAGCGTAGATATATATGTTTCCTCGGGCTTAATATATAATCATATATAAGGTTGATATTTGCTCAGTCATATATCATTTAAACGCTTCATTTTAAAATAGCGGTTATTGCAGAGCCTGGTTTCTCGCTACCAGATAATAAGAGCTCATCCTTGAAAAGTCTCTGTTCACAGCTTGATCCCTGGAACCCTACATCTCTTCTGTTTACACATGAATTACGTCTGTCCTTAGACTAGACCCCTACATCTCTTCTGTTTAAACATGAATTACGTCTGTCCTTAGACTAGACCCCTACATCTCTTCTACTTACACATGGATTACTTCTGTCCTTAGACTGGACCCCTACATCTCTTCTACTTATACATGGATTACTTCTGTTCTTAGACTGGACCCCTACATCTCTTCTGTTTACACACGGATTACTTCTGTTCTTAGACTAGACCCCTACATCTCTTCTGTTTACACATGAATTACTTCTGTTCTTAGACTGGACCCCTACATCTCTTCTGTTTACACGTGGACTACTTCTGTTCTTAGACTAGACCCCTACATCTCTTCTGTTTAAACATGGACGACTTCTGTGCTTAGACTAAACCCCTTAAATCTCTTCTGTATACACATGGACTACTTCTGTTCTTAGACTAGACCCCTACATCTCTTTTGTATTCACATGGACTACTTCTGTTCTTAGACTGGACCCCTACATCTCCTCTATTTACACACGAATTACTTCTGTTCTTAGACTAGACCCCTACATATCTTCTGTTTACACATGGATTACTTCTGTTCTTAGACTAGACCCCTACATCTCTTCTGTTTACACATGGATTACTTCTGTTCTTAGACTGGACCCCTACATCTCTTCTGTTTACACATGGATTACTTCTGTTCTTAGACTAGACCCCTACATCTCTTCTGATTTACACACGAATTACTTCTGTTCTTAGACTAGACCCCTACATATCTTCTGTTTACACACGAATTACTTCTGCTCATAGTGACAGGCACTAAAACACTTTTATTTATGCTTTTGTGCCACCAAACATTTGGATTTTCTACCATTACACATTTTTAGGACTCCTACTACTAAAGTCTTCAAGACTTCACTAAAACATATCACTTCAAACATTTTTTCTGAACAAACAATAACATACAATCAAACATATTTATGACTTATAAACGTGGCATGCGATTCTTTCACAATGTATAAAAATCCAATGAGAAATCTCACGGACATTTCGAAAGATTCCATAATAATATTAAATATATTTTCATCTGATGTTTTACGAAAAAAAACATATTAAACTAAACTACATTTATCGTCCGATATCGTTCTATGGTAACATACTTGGTGACACAATCATGGTGTCAATACAGATACATCAAACAATATACAACCAGAACAATAATAGTTAGCATCAATGCATGTACAATAATATGCTTGCAATGATCGCATATCACTTTAAAAAACATGAAACCATATACATGATCAACGAAGGTATTGGAGGCTTTGGTTCTTTGATTTATATTTAATTTTGATAATATTTTATCAAGAACACGTTTCTCTGGTGTGTGGCTATATAGTAGTATATAGTCAGCTAAAGAAAAAAAGGTCATGTCCTCTGCTATTTGAGAATCGTACATCAAGCACAAGTTTAACTGGTGTGTGGCTATATAGTAGTGTATAGACAGCTAACGAATAATTTCACGTCGGCTTTGTTTGACCAAAGGGATTTAAAATATAATAAATAAAAGACCATTACAAAGACGACCTACTGGCTATAAATAGAAGACAATAACAAAGACGATCTACTGGTTATAAATAGATGACCATAACAAAGACTAGCTACTCGCAATAAATAGAAGACCATAACAAAGATGACCCACTGGCATTACCCATGGATCAGTCAATAGTCTACCATAACAAATTCGACCCACTGGCTTTACCCATGGATCAGTCAATAGTCTACCATAACAAAGACGACCCACTGGCTTTACCCATGGATCAGTCAATAGAGTACCATAACAAAGACGACCAACTGGCTTTACCCATGGATCAGTCAATAGTCTACCATAACAAAGACGAACCACTGACTTTACCACTGTATCAGTCAATAGTCTACCATAACAAAGATGACCCACTGGCTTTACCCATGGATCAGTCAATAGTATACGATAACAAAGACGAACCACTGACTTTACCCAGGAATCAGTCAATAGTCTACCATATCAATGACGACCTTCTGGCTTTACAATTGTATTAGTCAATAGTCTACCATAACAAAGACGACCCACTGGCTTTACCCAGGGATCAGTCAATAGTCTACTATAACAAAGATAGTATAAGTTAAGATAAATTCAAGAAACAACAAAGAAGCACAGTAAAACTCAAGATTTTGTTATATTTTAGTTTGAACAAATTTAATGCCATAATGTGTAATGAGAAATTAACGTTTTAAATTATTTACGAGGCACTTTTGTCACATATTAGTTAAATGAAGAGGAGAATGCAAATTATTTAAATTTGACAATGAGAATTTTTGGTTGTTGGTTTGCTTTTTCCAATTATTTGTAGGTATTTTATTTCAAAATATAATGATGAACACACCATATTATCATATATTATAAACATATAAATATATACATACAATGGTAAATATTAAAGAGAATAACAATACAAATCGTCATGACTACCTCCTTTCACCATGTTGCACATTTAATGCCATGCAACAACATTTTATTTTTTTCAATCTTGACAAAAAATGATTTATTTTTTTTAAAAAATTGACATGTGTGTAGTATATTTCTTCATTTGCTGTTTACAAGAAAAAGTTTAAACCATTATTTCTGAATGTGTTTACGTGTTTTTAAAAACATGAAAACAAACTTTTAAAAAAGCCAGGGAGAAATTATCTAGCCACTTTAACAAATGAATTTTTAATGCAACTAGTCTGAAACATACACATACATTAAGCAATGTATATGGTAGAAATTCGAAATTATCAACAACAAAAAATAATATGTATAACTAAAATAAATTTTTATAAATTAAATATTAGAAAATAAAATGTAGCAAAAAGTATTTCATAGGTTTGATCAATATAATTGCAGTAACAAAGTTTATAAGCTCATACAGTGACACTTCATTTAACGCGTTTAATGTGAACCAGGGACCCCCGCAATTGGTGAAACCCCGCAAAATAGGGACAGCAACTGTAAAGCAATACAACATAAGTTTCAAGTAACTTTATAGTGTGGTACACGTTCCTATATGTGACTTGATTATGATGAATTATTATGAGCAGTAAAGAAGATGACGATGAGGGTAAAGTTGACTTTTAATACATGGCCTGTGACTGTATACTATGTCTCCTCAGACGGCGGTGCCATTTCCTGGGGCAGCTCTTCTAATATTACGACTGTATTTAAAACCAACGAAGCGGTGAATTTGCGAAAAATAAACCGTGACATAGAGAGGGATTTATGTAATAAAATTGTTGTCATGCATCAAATACCACGATAAACATTTCAGTAACACTAGAGACTGCTAATACTAACAGAAACAATGTGCACAAGGAACATATTGATTTGCACACTTTGTTATCATACTGAGTGAATAAGGTTTAAGAACTTTATTAATCTATAAATAGCCTGAACTAGGGTAACGAGTTCCTATATGGCTCAGTGTAGTCCAAGAGTAAGAGACTGTTTGCAAATTATTGACATTGTATCCCTACATGTAGGGACCGAAGTAATAATGTCACTTTAATAATATAGGAAAAATATAGTCAGTTGCGTCAGAGGCAGTTTGAAATACAAATAATCTACACTAAATAAAGTCTTTTTATAGTGTACAAATAAAATAAACTATTAAATTTTTAAAAAGTAAATGCCTGATTTAAGTTTATATTTATATACAATTTATTAAATTGCATGCAATGTAACATTTACGAAACACAACTTATTAATACTAAGTCTTATAGAATTTAAATTACATATTAATAAAATAAATAAAAACTTTTTATTTATCTACTTTATATCACAAAACAATGTTTCATTAAATAAATCCGAATCGGTGCTTTTTCTGCATCATTGGTGCGATATATAATTTTACTGCACTTCAGTTATGATAATAATTATAATTGAATTTATTGTGTTTTGTATATAATAAACACATTTCGTTATTTTATAGTTATAAAAATTATAATTATGTACGTATACATATATAAGTATATATATATATACACATGTTATAAAATATACTTCTACTACATAGAGTCAGTCGGATACTTTAGTAAATACATTGAGTTAGTCGGATACCCCATGACAGATTTGTTCTCACAAGAAACATAATATTAAATATAGATGCATTCCTAAATCTCAAACATTATGCCAATTTTAAGACTGATATTTTTTTTACAGCAGTGGTTAAACTCACGTTGACAGTAGGCTTCAGTCGTTTTAACATACTATTTGTAATACCTTAGTGGGAGGAAATCATAGAAATAACAGCTATTTATACTTCCGTATTTAACAACTGTGATTCTCTTATGATAATATTTTCTTAGACAATACAAAGCTAAATAAAAAATATCGTCAGCTGACATAAAGTTTTTAAAAATGTATGACTTCATCATATTTAGAAGGAAATATCATTAACACAAGTCTACATTTCTCAATGCCTCCTATATCTTTCATTTCAAATAGATCGTATAATAATCTAAAAAATCACTTAAAGCTAATAATAAAATAATGATTATATCATGTATAATTATTGTATTATATTGAACAATTATATATCAAGTTATTTATAGACATTATCCTGATGTTTTACTAACATAAGCTGTATAAACAAAAGGTTTGTACTTGAATAAATGAACTTACGGACACTTCGACCCCGGACGTTTCGACCCCGCCAGTTCGACCACAGGACGTTTCGACCCCAGGACGTTTCGACACCCGTGAAATGTTTTTATTTATCCTTTTTTTAAAAACTATTATTTGTTTAAATTTAAATTAATTTTTCGTATATTATCCATTAAAAATTAAAAACAGTATCTCCACTCCTATCCCAAACCAAAAACACTTAAAAAGGGCCTAAGTTATTATTTGGTTTTAAAATGTATACATTTAAGTCCTTCACTGTGATAACAAAAATAAATGAAAGTTTTGGTGTTTTTTTTAATATTATTTTTCATATATATTAAAAGCTGAACGACGCACTTCGCAGGCGCTGCAACCATTACAAATCCGCGCCCTTTGCATCACTTCTGCTTCTTGTGTTCCTTAACACGTGTATACCTCCCGAGGTGAAATACATATTTTAATAAGACGTACAAAGTTGTCAGTATTTAAAGTTAATAAATTTCAATAGTTAAAACCGCCCCCTAGCAGACAATAACGTTCAAGCTGCTGTGTCCGTATGACCTGACTGAACGCTACGTCATTGATGTTTACATTTTGTCTGGGGGTTTTATAATGACATGTGACGAAGGCAAAACTCAGTGACCACCACAGCACACCGTGTGCTGGCGAGGGTTATAGGCTAGACTCAGTGACCACCACAGCACGCCGTGTGTTGGCGAGGGTTATAGGGTAGACTCAGTGACCACCACAGCACGCCGTGTGTTGGCGAGCGTTATAGGGTAGACTCAGTGACCACCACAGCACGCCGTGTGCTGTCGAGGGTTATAGGGTAGACTCAGTGACCACCACAGCACGCCGTGTCTTGGCGAGGGTTATAGGGTAGACTCAGTGACCACCACCGCACGCCGTCTGCTGGCGAGGGTTATAGGGTAGACTCAGTGACCACCACAGCACGCCGTGTGCTGGCGAGGGTTATAGGCTAGACTCAGTGACCACCACACCACGCCGTCTGCTGGCGAGGGTTATAGGCTAGACTCAGTGACCACCACAGCACGGCGTGTGCTGGCGAGGGTTATAGGCTAGACTCAGTGACCACCACCGCACGCCGTCTGCTGGCGAGAGTTATAGGGTAGACTCAGTGACCACCACAGCACGCCGTGTGCTGTCGAGGGTTATAGGGTAGACGCAGTGACCACCACAGCACGCCGTGTCTTGGCGAGGGTTATAGGGTAGACTCAGTGACCACCACAGCACGCCGTGAGCTGGCGAGGGTTATAGGCTAGACTCAGTGACCACCATAGCACGCCGTGAGCTGGCGAGGGTTATAGGCTAGACTCAGTGACCACCACTGCACGCCGTGTGCTGGCGAGGGTTATAGGCTAGACTCAGTGACCACCACACCACTCCGTCCGCTGGCGAGGGTTATAGGCTAGACTCAGTGGCCACCACAGCACGACGTGTGCTGGCGAGGGTTATAGGCTAGACTCAGTGACCACCACCGCACGCCGTCTGCTGGCGAGGGTTATAGGGTAGACTCAGTGACCACCACAGCACGCCGTGTGCTGGCGAGGGTTATAGGCTAGACTCAGTGACCACCACACCACGCCGTCTGCTGGCGAGGGTTATAGGCTAGACTCAGTGGCCACCACAGCACGGCGTGTGCTGGCGAGGGTTATAGGCTAGACTCAGTGACCACCACCGCACGCCGTCTGCTGGCGAGAGTTATAGGGTAGACTCAGAGACCACCACAGCACGCCGTGTGCTGGCGAGGGTTATAGGCTAGACTCAGTGACCACCACAGCACGCCGTCTGCTGGCGATGGTTATAGGGTAGGTAAATACAGTGAGTGGGGGTAGAGAGAATGTAGGCACCTTAGAAAGGACTGTCTGACCACATTGCCTTTTTATTGTCCGATTACAACGGACAGGCTGGGAGGGGAGTAGGATAGGTTTGGAAGTACTTTCTACCTCAGAGGAATGGCACATTTATCACAATCATGAATTCGCTTTGAATGTTGACTGGTTGTCCATGTATATACAAATAACGATTTCAAACTGTATTTAATTTTTAATGGATAAAAATTCTAAACTAAATAATTTTTATAGAACATTTTTTTTTAATAATAAATTTTAAAAAGTATATTTTTAAAAAAAAATAATTAAAAAATAAAAAATTATACGGTGTAGATACGAAGGGGTCGAAATATCCTGGTGTCGAAACGTCATGTGGTTGAACTGGCAGGGTCGAACCGTCCAGGATCGAATCCCTCCCGGGGTCGAAGTGTCGACCATTTATGTAACACCATTTAATTTAATTGACCTTCAAAATGGTTTGCATGATTTCGGGCTGCGGTACAGTTGATATGATGACCAGTGTCAGGGTATGAGAATCACTGCGAATGATTGTTGTGAGATTGTTGTGAGTCATTGTTGTGACTCGGATCAAGGCGTGACTTGACAAGAGTTCACTTGTCAATAATGGTGTTAATTGTAGTCAATCGGTATGAAAGTTAGACAGCCGGGCTGTATATAAATAGTGTGTGTGGGACAGAGAGAGGAGAGACATATGTATACTGACCGAGTACAGAGGTCCATAGTCCTTGTTAGGACTAGCCATTAGGATATAGAGCGTTGGCTCTGATAGCTGGGACACATCGAGGTGGCTCGAGTGTTCAGCGTATTAGGGACAGAGAGCCCGTGTATGCACTTACGATTGAGTGGACATTGTTAATAGATTACATCGTGTACCTGAATCTGTTGATGTAATATATATTGCTGAATGAATAAAGGCTTGAAGTATACAGTGAACAAGAGTCGAGACTTCGTCTTAAATTATCCACAACCCTACAACGCAAGAACCAGTTTCTGTGATACTTCATCCATCATCTGCCTTCCATGACGTCAATTAACCCTTGTCGATAGATGCTGATAAGCGTGTACTTTCCACTATACAATGAGTGTCCCAGTAGACTAACGTATGGAAGGATATGCTGCTAAGCGTGTACTTTCCACTACACAATGAGTGTCCAGTAGACTAACGTATGGAAGGAGATGCTGCTAAGCGTGTACTATCCACTACACAATGAGTGTCCCAGTAGACTAACGTATGGAAGGATATGCTGCTAAGCGTGTACTATCCACTACACAATGAGTGTCCAGTAGACTAACGTATGGAAGGAGATGCTGCTAAGCGTGTACTTTCCACTACACAATGAGTGTCCAGTAGACTAACGTATGGAAGGAAATGCTGCTAAGCGTGTACTATCCACTACACAATGAGTGTCCAGTAGACTAACGTATGGAAGGAGATGCTGCTAAGCGTGTACTTTCCACTACGCAATGAGTGTCCAGTAGACTAACGTATGGAAGGAGATGCTGCTAAGCGTGTACTTTACACTACACAATGAGTGTCCAGTAGACTAACGTAAGGAAGGAGATGCTGCTAAGCGTGTACTTTCCACTACACAATGAGTGTCCAGTAGACTAACGTATGGGAGGAGATGCTGCTATGCGTGTACTTTCCACTACACATTAAGTGTCCAGTAGACTAACGTATGAAAGGAGATGCCTTGCATCCAATATTAATAGTGTTTACCCTGTCCCGCCTCACTCGATTTTCTAGTTATGTGTTTAAATAGTAAGAAACAAGCAGATATGAATAACACAAATTTAATATCCAAAATGAAATGAAAGACGCATGTATTAAAAAGATACGGAATCCATTGTAAAATATATATACATTTTTTAATTGAACACATCTGTCTTTTAAAATATCTTACACAATTGGAGTGGGAGCTTAATTACATTATTTTTGTTACAATATTACATTCATGAAAAAGAACTGACCCAAACTAAAGACGCAAAATACTTAGGAGTCTTAATAAATGGGAAACTATCATGGAATCCCCAGGTCAATGAAGTTATTAAAAAATCAAACAAAACCTTAGGCTTTATAAAAAGGAACTTTAACAAATGTAATAGAGATATAAAACTAAAATGCTACCTCACTTTGGTGAGACCTGTACTAGAATATACATCTTCTGTATGGGACCCATCCACCAAAGAAAACATTGATAAACTAGAACAAATTCAAAAAAGAGCTGCCAGATTCATTACTGGAGAATATTCGAAACTGACAAGAATAACACCATTAGTTAAATCATTAAACCTTGAAACACTAGAGGATAGAAGAACCAAGAGCAAAGTAGTAATCATACATAAAGCAATTAATTCTAATTTAGAAATACAACACAAAGATAACTTAATACAACCCTCAGATAGACATAAGGATAAAAACACCTTTCTTATTCCGTATGCAAGAACAAACACATACAAGTTTTCCTTCTTCCCGTCCGGAATTCGGGCGTGGAATGGGTTGCCTGAAGAATCCAGGAAAACCAACACTTTATCAACATTTAAATCTCTAATAAAAATGCAGGACTAAACACAAACCATAGATAAGCGTAGGACGCAATAATCTTCTGTATAGAAGGAGCGTCTGTAAACAGATAAGATAAGATAAGAGTTTGATTCATAGAAAGATAAAAAAAATGTACCTGCTTGTTAAATTAATATTTAAAACTCAAATAGAAATTGGTCAACAAAAAACAAAAAGCAAAATTAACGACATGGCATGTACATTACTTTATAAAAGATTGAGCTTTTTACTAGCAACGCAATTGAGCGGTACCGGGTTAGGGCCAGGGGCGCCAGTACTGATTAGCAAAGGGAACCGCGAAGAACGCCGCGGACGCCAGCTCTGAGGAAACCCTCCATTGGGGGTCACACACTAGGTAGGTCATGGATGATCCCCCGCACTGCGGCGGTCCTATCCATTGAGACTCGTGTGCTTTTAGGGTGGCGCCAAAGTGGTAGCGGGTCGATGTAGGGAATTTCACCCCCCTGGTGAGGTCATTTTGTGGGAGGCATTTTCGACTTTCTGGATGCCCAGCTGGCCGCTTCAGAAGTGACCTTTGCGGTGGGGATTCTCAGCTGTTACGTCCCCTTGGGGAAGACCCATAAAGAGCACTAGGCTCGGGGCTACTGATTGTCTTCCACGTGTAGGTTTATTTGTGAGGTGATTTAAAAAATTAATTGGAAACTATTTATTTTAAATATTTACGCATTTTTAAAATTATCAACAAAATATGTCACTAGATTACATTTACTAATTGTTACTTTGGAAAATGTGTTATATTTTGTAAGTGTATAAATAAAGTTTTCGGTAATTACCTTTTTATTTAATTGTCTCCAAAAAGAGACTCGACCTCAATAAACACATAAATATCCAATGAGAGAAAATACCTTAATAAGATGGGTTTTACTTGATATTAATGTATGGGAAATGAAGACGTTTGTAAGTGGATTCAAACCCGTTGACTATGTCATTATTTATAGTCAGACGGAAGACAAAAAACTTTCCTATTTCATCCCTGAATAGCATATGTAATGTATTTTATTGTGTCCGACTTTCTCTAATCTAATTAAAGTGGACATTTTTTGTTCTTTCCAAACATACACGAAAAACATCATTACATGGTCTTTAGTACCATGTGAATATCCCTTATAAATGTTGTAGTATGTCATACAAATAAACTTTGATATAGTTCATAATTTAAATGTTACTTTTTTCTTCTTCCAGTAACCTACCTGTGACAATTAGAAATAACATGATACATAGGTCAACTAAAAAAAAACTTCACTTTAGCTTCATTGTAATTATGTTATTACCTTTACTTGAAACTTGGCATGGGGACTCTTTCTTAAAGTTTTATAGTCAATTATATAGAAATTACTCATGCCATATACATGATAATCATATTGACAATGACACTCTCCATAATTTTAAAAGAAAAAAATTGAATTATTCTTCACATTTAAATTACTGAAAGCACAATATATTCACATTTAAATTACTGAAATTCACAATATATTCTCGTCAACACTTTTAAGTCGGTTTAAAAATGGCGTTTATATTACAGTTAACATAAACATGGTTGCAGAGGCGTCCCTAGGGCTGGTGTCACCCTCTCACGACTTACCCCACAGACCTCCTCCGAGACTTCCAGTACCAGATAACGGGAACAAAAATAATTTTATTTTTGGTCAACTTTTGTTATGATATTACCCAGTGCGGTCCGCAACCCTCAAGTAACACCACTACACGTGATAGGTGTAGCTGCAGTGATGCATCAAATAATTTTGTAGTAACGCCACTACACGTGATAGGAGTAGCTGCAGTGATGTATCTAATAATGTTGTAGTAACGCCACTACATGTGATAGGTGTAGCTGCAGTGATGCATCAAATAATTTTGTAGTAACGCCACTACACGTGATAGGTGTAGCTGCAGTGATGCATAAAATAAATTTTCAATCAGTGTCTTAAACCACTATTTATAAATCTATGTTTGTGCAAGCGAATGAAATAAACGACCGTATTTACTAAATTAAATGTTGCATTCTATGTTAATTCTATTTATTTAAATGTAGAAAATAAGGGGCGCGGATAAAAAAAAAGGTTTTCAAGTTGGCGAGGATGAATGGGTGGAGTCATCAGACATTAACAACCACAATTTTTAATTTTATATATAATTTTATAAACCTAAATATTTTGGTTTAAAATCACCAATTGACCTCTGTACTTTTAAGCACACGTTAATTTTAATTGTCATGGCTCCAAGGTCAACATGTGTACATGTGTAAACGTCAGATGAACACTTAAAAATAAGAGCAAAAGATCCGGCAAATGCTGGAGAGCTGTAGGCAGAGGCGTGACTGGGGGGGGGCGTGGGATGAGGACCGAACGTGGTGACACAATCACAGGGGTTGACACAAAGATGTAAAATTATGTATGTTCCAAATATTAGGCACTTGCAGACTCGGAGGAGGTCTATGGGGTATGTTCCAATTATTAGGTACTGGCAGACTCGTAGGAGGTCTATGGCGTATGTTCCAGTTATTAGGTACTGGCAGACTCGGAGGAGGTCTATGGTGTAAGTCATGAGGGGTAACAACCATGAGCTACCGCACTGGGTGACACCAACCCTAGTGTCGCCTCTGGATGGAAGTGATGGAGGTTACTGTGAACACAGAACACTTTGATTCCACAAGACTGATGTCAGCCGGTGCCATAATTACAAAAGACTCACTAGATGTTGATCTACACCCCTCCCATCAGTGACGTCACTAGATGTTGATCTACACCCCTCCCATCAGTGACGTCACTAGATGTTGATCTACACCCCTCCAATCAGTGACGTCACTAGGGTTGGTTTCACTCAATGCGGTAGCTCAATGTGTCAACCTCACACAACTTATCCCATGTATCTTCTTTGAGTCTTCCACTGCAAAATAACGGAAAAATACATGATTTTACACGTTTGTGTCACCCCTTGTGATGGTGTCACACATTGCGGTCCACACCCCTGGCACACCTTAGTGACGCCACTGCATGTTTGATAAGATACCGCTGAAGCTGGCCAGACTATAACACTGGTTAAACTGACTTTAAGTCAAACGATACCTCCCGACAGATGTAAGAATGCACCCCAATGGTTAAACTCGCCTAAGAAAACGATACCCCCCCCCCATTTTCCACCAAAAGTCAGAATATATCCCTTTAATTACATAGATATACTTTTATGAACCAATGAATGAACTTAGTCACTCTATTTATGTTTTAACTTTGGAAGAAAAGTTAATCTTTCTCTCAATGACGAACAATGATTTATTTACAATTAAATAAAAATAATAAAATACTTTATATTTCGATACCTGATTGGACGTTAAATTTATTTTAAGTTATACTTTATACAAATATATATGGACTTTTTTTAATGGCTTCTAAAATGTGTTTATAAACATGTTTAAACAATGGTATGATATAATACATTCTTAATGAAAAAATCTATGTACTTTATTGTTAACCCACGGAAACAAATTATCGATATAGAAGGAAACAACAGATCAGAAGAAGTATTTCTTTTTAAATATCTTATTTTAAGGTAATGCTTCAAGAAATTTACATAATTATGAAGTACACAATTATATATTTATAGGAATCATCAAAAATAATTAATCGGAATTTTATTAAGCATTGACCTAATAAGTCGAGATAAATACAGTTTTGTTCATACTCATTTTAAAATCAGAAATATGTTTGTAGTCATCTAAGCAACACATGCGATGATAATTATGTTTTTTTTTCTACTCTCATGTTCCGTATTAATGAACTATATAAAATCGTAAAATAACATGAGAAGAATCCTTGCAATTCATAGATATGGTATCCCAAAATGTAGGGGTCGAAGTAACGTGGTGTACCATTTTGTAAAAACGTCGAGAAGGATAGAGTATTGGTTTCCCTGGTTTCTTCAGGCAACCCATTCCATGTCCGAATTCATATTAAAAAAGTATAGTTAAAAATACGTATCTCAAGGATAACCTCCACATTACTACGTTCTGCATTATCGGGTCAGTTCTTTAGATATAATGTATTGTGATGGGGCGTCCACATTAGAAATCGCTTTGTATCTAAGGGAATTATTCGTTGAGGTTTAAATTTAGTTATTTTTTTTAAAAAATAAATAATACACATTTTTGTAATATCATTTAAATTGTAAATTTTTTCACAAAATAAAACAAAGCCTTGTTTGATTATACACTTTTTAAAAAATATATATTAATATATTAGGGCTGCGGAAATTAAAAATTAATTAATCGATTAATGGTATACAAATTTAATTGAATAAAATTAAATTGATCGGGTAAAATTCGATAAAATGTTATGTACAAATTTCAATTTTTGTTCCAATTTATTAATTATTTATATGTTTCTTTACCCGCTTTTATTTAAGTCACACTGTTTGTATGTTGTATCCATTCATCCTTCATTCAAATCTAGAAACGTAAAATTAAACCCCTTCTGATAGTCCTAGAGATCTAAAAATTTTACCACAGATACATCTTGGATGACAATGCATTGTTTCAAAATTTCAGGTCGATCGAATGTAGCGTATTGAAATTATTGCATTTTTAGTTTATCTATAGTCTATATATAAGCATCGGTACCCGTCTGCTCTGTTGACATCCATGAGTTCACCACGTGAACATATCACCGTGGTATAAAACGTTGGGTGGGCGCTTATGAGGTGTTTGGTATACAAAAAAATAGTGGTAAATAAATAGAAGTGAAAAAAAGATTTTTAAAAACCACGTTTTTATAAGCGGACTAAAAAGAAGAAATAATTTAAAACTTATTAGTTCAAGTACTTCGATTTAATATGACTAAAAACGTGGGGCGGGCGGTTATGAGGTTTAACATATGCGGTTCACTCATTCTCTCATTTATAGATCTCTCTTTTGCCTTTTAAATTAGAAATCTTTAATTTTTATACCAAACACCCACCCCACGTTTTTAGTCATATTAAATATAAGTACTTGAACTAATAAGTTTTAAATTATTTTCTTCTTTTTAGTCCGCTATAAAAACGTGGTTTTTAAAAATCTTTTTTTTACTTCTATTTATTTTATTATTTTTAGTCCACTTATAACAACCTGGTTTTTACAAATATTTTTTTACCTCTATTTATTTTACTAAACACCTCACAAGCGCCCGCCCAACGTTTTAAAAACATTGTGATGTGGTCACGGGGCGAACTCACGGAAGTCAACAAAAGCGACGGTACAGATGCTTTTATATAGACTATAGATAAACTTAAAAGTTCAATAATTTAATAACGGTACATTTGATCGATCTGAAATTTTGATACAATGCATTGTCATCCAAGATCTATCTGTGGTAAAATTGTCAGATCTCTAGGACCATTAAAAGTGGTTCAATTTTACGCTGGCAGATTTGCAAAAATCTTGGACAAACAATGCCCAACGAAAGCGAGTTAAGGGGGTTGGCGCCTAAGAAATCTCGATTTTTAAATCCTTTATATTAACTCGTGGTGTCTGCGGCGGACCTTGCTTGCTTGCTTGCTTGCTTGTCGCCAAAACTTTTGATCGATTTTTAACCCACTTGCTCGCAAGATAGCGAGCTGAAATTTTGCAGGCAGTTTCGTACCGATGATAAAAACAATGTATCAAAATTCCAGATCGATCGCATGTACCGTAATTAAATTATTGATTTTTTAGATTATTTTATTTATTCCTATGTATCATGCTATTTTTTTAGATAGAGCGTCGCGGTGCGTATTATATTGAACAACCTTTCTGTCGCGCAATAAGGTGCGTATTTTAGTGGCAGCTCTTTTTATAAACATATTCCTGATCGGTGCGTATTATATTAAACATGTTTTACGACACAACTTCAATTTTGTATTTCTGGATGGTCTGGCGCTGCGTATTATAATGAACATTCTTTTAGTTACTTCTCGTACATAAAGGATTTATAGTCAAAAACTTGGTTTTTTACGGGTTGTTTTGATTAAATCCTTTATATTAACTCGTGGTGTCTGCGGCGGACCTTGCTTGCTTGCTTGCTTGCTTGTCGCCAAAACTTTTGATCGATTTTTAACCCACTTGCTCGCAAGATAGCGAGCTGAAATTTTGCAGGCAGTTTCGTACCGATGATAAAAACAATGTATCAAAATTTCAGATCGATCGCATGTACCGTAATTAAATTATTGATTTTTTAGATTATTTTATTTATTCCTATGTATCATGCTATTTTTTGAGATAGAGCGTCGCGGTGCGTATTATATTGAACAACCTTTCTGTCGCGCAATAAGGTGCGTATTTTAGTGACAGCTCTTTTTATAAACATATTCCTGATCGGTGCGTATTATATTAAACATGTTTTACGACACAACTTCAATTTTGTATTTCTGGATGGTCTGGCGCTGCGTATTATAATGAACATTCTTTTAGTTACTTCTCGTACATAAAGGATTTATAGTCAAAAACTTGGTTTTTTACGGGTTGTTTTTATTTTAAAAATTATCACTTTTTTTATTATTATATTTTAACAAAGCTTAACATTCATAGAATCGATTACATATACTTTGATAATATTTTAGAAACATTGTGATATGAAAAAATTGGTTCTTAACTCCCCACTTCACTTCAAAAATTGACCTAATTTTAGAAAGACGAGAAATTTCCCATGTATGCTAATTTTAAGGCACAAAAACATTATTTAAAAACATCGTAATATGACACTATTATATATCAATAGAAAGGTAAATTCAAGCCCTTTTATAATATTTGTATTCGAAGACAGTACTTTTATTTACCAAAAGTAATCGGATCCGCAAACAAGAAGAGTGTTCCTAATATCTTTAGTTTTATTATTTTACCCGTTCCGATTGGTCCGACTACAGTGTTACCATGATACGGTTTACGTGCGCATGCGCAAACGAGTTGTTTACGTGGATTATTCCGTTCTTTCATAAGCTGTTTGTGATACATTATTTCATTTGCAAACAAGATCTCGACCCTATATTTTGATTTTAAATTATAGAATTACACTATTTTCGAGTTGATAAAAGAGATATATTAATAACTGAAAGAAATTCATCCACGACGCCAAAGAAAACACATCTGTTCAAGGCAAGGTAAGCCCTACTGAGAACTGTCGCGATATTTATATTGTTATGATTATTTTCAGCATCTTTTTTCTTAGTCTTAGTTTATTTATAGTCCTATCAATGAATGATAATGATTTTATATACTTGGTGCATTTTAAGTTATAATAAGCCTAATCACATTTTAAATGTTATTTAACTACTCGTACTTAGTACTAGTAATAGTAGTACTAGTGTTAGTTATAGTTGCAGTCTAAGCCTAGCCCAACACTAACGCTACCGCTAAATACTAAATAAGTGAAAGGCCCACACACAAACAACTGGGAGTTTGAACTCAATAAACTTTATTTATAGTAAAATAAAATTACTTTTGGATCTTATTTTGCATTAGGGGTAGACTATAACTATAATACATCTTAAAAATTATTTTTATTATGGGTAGGCATGTCAGCCCATCTATCATAATCAAATCAATGATAATCATTTTCAATTTAGGAATAAGTATAAGCTACTTTGACTTATCTTCTGTTTAAATTTTATAAATTAATAAAAGCCATCTACCCATCTGCTTTAATATTATTACATGTAATATGTAAATAATATTTATAGGCTAAATGATATCATTACATTATTTGAATCGGTTTTTTTATTTTCATTCCAGCCTTGATAAAATAAACTACTGCGGAGTGGAGCTGAAGTTGGAAACAATAATTCTTAGGAGTGACTTTTAAATAAGGACACAGATAAAGAGATGATAATGCTAAACAATTATTTTCTCTCCTGTCTGAAGAAGGATGGAAAAATTCATATTTTTATATAGCCATAAACTACAGCTGAGTAAGAGTATAAAGCCATAAACCACTGCCAGTACATTATACTCTTAAATTTTTTTTTCATTTATTACTTATTTTGCCAGTGATAAGATTTATTTTTCTCTACTACCGGGAAAGCAAATTTTCATCAATTGTAGAATATAGCACCAGTTTTTCAAAGTTTAATAAATTAAATTTATAATAAATTGTAAAACCCATATGGACCAGAAAATAAATTACTTGCTAAAAGGACGAAAACTGTGTTGCGCAAATAAATAATAATATATTGACTAATTTCCACTAATATTTCTGAGCAAGTGTTACTTACTCAAACCTGATAATTATAAAAGACAAATAATCATTCATGTTTATGCTAAGGAAACTGCTGTATAAAAGAATATATATAGTAACAGAAGTATGAACATGGCTGTGCTGCTCTGAAATACATCAATTTCACTGACGGAGATGGCAACATATTTCATCATCTAAATAAGTTTAAAAGGACAAATGATTACTTTTGACAAAATAGTGGCTTCTAGTTTAATTGTTTTAGGATAAAATGCTGATAATAAGCAATTGAAAAACACACATAGGCTTTATTTGATTGAAAAATTAAAAAATAGTCAAAAATATGTTTTCGACGAGAACATCAGACTGAAGTTCCAGAAGGTGAAAACAAAGCTCAGAGGATTTTAAACAGTTAAATAATATGCTATATCATCAAGAACATGTAGCTGAACAAGAAAAACTATGTAAAAGCTGATCATTTCTATAATAAATTTGTAAAATTTCACTTTTAAAGTTTAAAATTGATTTTTCTCAAAACTGTTTTTTCTCTTAATTTGTATCGTAGAGTTCTAAAATCTCAGCTATTTTAAAAATTAAAGCTACTAGATTTGGTGTGTATCTTCTTAAACCTATTTTGTGGGTACTGAGCTATTTAAAATACAATTTTGTCAACTACTTATTTTTTAATAATTTTTTTATTAAATAATAATGATAAATTTTAAGCATTTTTTTTCGAGGCAATTTTCAAAAATTGAAAAAAAAAGTTTTTAACATTTTTAAAATTTTTAAACTAGCTCAGTACCTCTAAAAGTACTTAAAGTTTACAAGTTAATCATTTTTAAATTAAAATATAATCTTGTGTGTTAAATTTTAGAACTCTACGAAAAGTTGTTATTTTCAAGATGGCCGCCGTTGTCATGGAAACTATGTAACATTTTTTAAAAATCAAACATTAAAAACTACTTTCAATCATAGCGTAACATGATCATATAAAAATATTTGTTGTAAGTTGTTGAAATAAAAATTGTTTTTTTTAGGTACCCAACCCCCTTAATATAAACGTGGTAAAAAGATGTGTGGGCTTCAGACGTGAATTTTAAAGAGTTTTTATTATAAGTTTTAAATAATTAACCTTAAAAACACTTTTTAAAAACTAGTCTTATATTAAAAATGCACTAATTTTCTACTTTTTTGTCTACGCATTTTACAGTAAGTGCAAAGCCAGCTTACCTTTTTACTATAAATCCCTTATATATGAGACGTAACTAAAAGTAGTGATTATGTTTAAACGCGACATTTACAGACTGAAACAAAATTATCTCCACTGGTTTTTATCTCCCCTTGGCGCAGGGACGGTAGGGGGTGTGAACAGTGACGGTCGGCGTCAACGCGTGAACTGGCACGTGAAAAAATTATAAACAAATAGTTGGACGGACGGTTCCGCTTAAACTTACAAAGCAAGCTAATATAAGACTAGTAATAAAACAAACCCGTAAAAACAAAGTTTTTGACTATAAATCCCTTATATATGAGACATAACTAAAAGTATTGATTATTTTCAAACATTTACAGACTGAATTTGTCTTAACTCAACTTTGCATCATAACCCTAGTGGGGGGGGGGAGGGGTGGGTGGGGGAGGGGTGGGTGGCGGGGGAGGGGTGGGTGGGGGGGAGAGGGGAAAAGTCTGGTCATCGATTCGCTTGACCGAGCTCAGAGTGACACGTAAAATGTAAACAAAAGCGCCCGTCGCTTCGTTGGGTCGCCTCAATGCGTCAGCTCAAAATTTCACGTGGGAAAAAAACAATAACAAACCGTGAATTTAAATTACATTCATACTTCATATAAGGATAAACTAAAAATGCATTAATTTAATTACGGTACGTTCGATCGATCTGAAATTTTGATACGATGCATTGTTAGGTTAGACGGGTCCGTGTGCCAAATTTCAGTTCGATCGGATCATGGGAAGTGGGTCATTTTTTACTTCTGTTTTTCCGCCCGCCCAAGACAGAGAGAGACGCCGGTGAAGTTAATATAAGGGATTTAATAAAACAAACCCGTAAAAACAAAGTTTTTGACTATAAATCCCTTATATATGAGACATAACTAACAGTATTGATTATTTTCAAACATTTACAGACTGAATCTGTCTTAACTCAACTTTGCATCATAACCCTAGTGGGGGGGGTAGGGGTGGGTGGGGGGGAGAGGGGAAAAGTCTGGTCACCGATTCGCTTGACCGAGCTCAGAGTGACACGTAAAATGTAAACAAAAGCGCCCGTCGCTTCGTTGGGTCGCCTCAATGCGTCAGCTCAAAATTTCACGTGGGAAAAAAACAATAACAAACCGTGAATTTAAATTACATACCTCATATAAGGATAAACTAAAAATGCATTAATTTAATTACGGTACGTTCGATCGATCTGAAATTTTGATACGATGCATTGTTAGGTTAGACGGGTCCGTGTGCCAAATTTCAGTTCGATCGGATCATGGGAAGTGGGTCATTTTTGACTTCTGTTTTTCCGCCCGCCGCCCAGAGACAGAGAGAGAGAGAGACGCCGGTGAAGTTAATATAAGGGATTTAATAAAACAAACCCGTAAAAACAAAGTTTTTGACTATAAATCCCTTATATATGAGACATAACTAACAGTATTGATTATTTTCAAACATTTACAGACTGAATCTGTCTTAACTCAACTTTGCATCATAACCCTAGTGGGGGGGGGGAGGGGTGGGTGGGGGGGGAGAGGGGAAAAGTCTGGTCACCGATTCGCTTGACCGAGCTCAGAGTGACACGTAAAATGTAAACAAAAGCGCCCCGTCGCTTCGTTGGGTCGCCTCAATGCGTCAGCTCAAAATTTCACGTGGGAAAAAAACAATAACAAACCGTGAATTTAAATTACATACCTCATATAAGGATAAACTAAAAATGCATTAATTTAATTACGGTACGTTCGATCGATCTGAAATTTTGATACGATGCATTGTTAGGTCAGACGGGTCCGTGTGCCAAATTTCAGTTCGATCGGATCATGGGAAGTGGGTCATTTTTGACTTTTCTTTTTCCGCCCGCCCAAGACAGAGAGAGATGAGACGGCTGGTGAAGTTAATATAAGGGATTTAAAAATAGCTGTAAAACAAAGTTTTTGACTATAAATCCCTTATATATGAGACATAACTAAAAGTAATGATTATGTTAAAAGCGTGTCCTTTTATAAAAAAAAGATTTTTTAAATATTTATTTTATTTTAAATTTTATCAAACACATAACTAGTTTTAGGAATTTTGTCTTAACTAGAACATTTTCAATATAGATATGACAAGTCTTAGTATTTTAGATGATGATGTTTTGAAGGATTCAAATCATACAAATAGTAAAAGTTATTCATGTAATTAGATTAGCGACAACACTGTAGGAATGTTATCATTTTAACTGAATGCAGTGAATCAGGGAATTACATTTGTATTTATAGATGGGAAAGGAGGTCAAATAAACTAACATTTGATTAAATTAAATGATAGCACATGACCAATGCACAGTTGATGTCATTAGATGATATATGACTATTGCTTTATATAGCTCGACTTATTGGGTCATTACATAATAGCAGAAACAAATAATGAATTATTTATGATTTTGTATCATCATATAATTTTGAAAATTAGAATTATGTTTATTTCTTGAAACATTACCTCAAAATCACATTTAAAAAATAGAAATATATCATTCGATCTGATGTTTCTTTCTATATAATTCATTAGTATCCGAGAATTAACAATAAAGTGATGTATTGTTTTATTTAGAATGTATTATGCCGTTCCATTGTTTCAACAAGTTAATACAACTATCTTTTGAATGCATCAACTCTAACAGAATAAAATGTAAAAATAATATCTTCATTTATAGTTGTATAGAGTGTAGCCCTAAATTAAAAGTGACCGTCCTATCAGACATGGTATTGTGATGTCTTTTATTATTGTCTTTATTGTAAATAAAATATATTCCCTTCTTGAGTAGAGATTTTGACTTAGCGTAAAATTTAACTCACTAAAAGAGTGCCTGAAAAGTTAGTTATTCATCAGTTTATGACTGTGTATTCATATTATCATAGCGGTATAAGCTGACCTTTAGTTCGGGGTATCTTTTCGCTTTGGGCTACTTTAACTCCTTTGGTGTATTCTGGAAAGGGGATTAATCTGACCTGTTACACTGGGTATATTCTGGACATGGGTTCAATGTGACCTGTTACACCGGGTATATTCTGGACATGGGTTTAATGTGACCTGTTACACCGGGTATATTCTAGACATGGGTTTAATGTGACCTGTTACACCGGGTATATTCTGACTAGTTTTACCAGTGAGTTAAACGTAATATAATAATAAAAATAGTAATTATGATAAAAATAATAATAATTAAACAACAAATTTTTCGAGCTATTTAACATACATAAACAAGTTTATTGGGCCTTAAATATTGTGTATATTATTTGTCAATGAATGGTAAGTAAGATGTTACTGGCTAACACAGCCTGATAAGATATACATAACTGTTGTTCTTATTTTTGTTTCTATAAAAACTTAGTTATAACTCGGCCTGAACAAAATATATTGTGGTACTTATAGGGAGTACAGTTTCACATTAAAAACATGCAAAATAATTACATAGGGAAGAAATGATGACGTCATTTACTATTATTAAACAACGACCATCTACATATTTATAGACAAAAGAGCCGTCCATAAATGGCGTTTCACACCTAGGGTTGGGGGGGGAAGAGGAGGTGGGGGTGTTTAAGAGGAGGTGGGGGTATTTAAGAGGAGGTGGGGTGTTTAAGAGGAGGTGGGGGTGTTTAAGAGGAGGTGGGGTGTTTAAGAGGAGGGGGGGTGTTTAAGAGGAGGTGGGGGTGTTTAAGAGGAGGTGGGGGTGTTTAAGAGGAGGTGGGGGTGTTTAAGAGGAGGTGGGGTGTTTAAGAGGAGGTGGGGGTGTTTAAGAGGAGGTGGGGATGTTTAAGAGGAGGTGGGGGTGTTTAAGAACTGTTACTTTACAACACAACTCGCAACTTTAAATAAAAGTTCTACTTAAATATTTGTTATTTAAAATTTATTTAATAACGTTTGAACTGGCTTCACGCGTGTTATGATATTACAGTGCAGTCTAACATTAAGTGCATAAATAAATAACAATAAAATGATTTGAAACATGGTCATTTTCAAATAGGAAATACGGCTTTGATGCAAAGTTTATGACGTTACATTTGAGGTGGGGGCCCAACTTTTCATGACGAGTGACGAGAGGGGAAATCGGCAAACATCGAATGACGTCATTTATGGACAGCCTCAAAGTAAGGTTTTGCATTAAAAAAAACAAATTATAAGTTATTTTAAGTTGCATTAAATATCATTTTTCAAGACAAATATGCCCAAAATATGTGTAAAAGTTGCATTTATCAAGGAAAATAATTAGATTTTTAAGCCCCCCCTCTTTTATTTAAAAAAATTATTTGTTTAAACTATTTTTTTAAGAACAAAGGTATTTAATATATACTTAATTTAAAATAATGTGTTATATTAAAAGCTGAACAAGTAAACACCCCTATTATATCTCAATTACTAATGAATGTTATTATGATGCAAATAATATTTAAACAAATATGTATATTTCTTATTTTCACATGGTAAAGACAAGATGTTTTATTGCTATATTCAGAAACTGGCATTAATGAGTATTGCCACTTTTTCTGTGCTCTTATAATGACATGTCACTAACAAAAATACATTTTAATAAAAGATTCCAAATTTATTTATTTTTCTTTCTCTCTAAACACACATAATGTAAATTCATTGGCTACAAATGTGAGTTTATAACAATATAAATATTTTGTTTCTTTTGAAATGAACGAAAGAGACTATGTATGGGAGATGATATATTTTCTTAAGTTTCTATTTGTAACATCGTCTTGTCTTATCTATACAGACGCTCTTTCTATACAGAAGAATAAAGCGTGCACAGACCATGCCAGTCTGTTGGCAAGTGATGCAGCGTTCACAGGCCACAGTTATAAGGGTTCCAAGTAATTTATTTCCCTAAACTAGTTTTAGGTACCAATTCGGAGCTGGGTGGACTAAAGGACGCCCTAAACTCCGGGAACAAACCCTTGCCTTCACATGGATTTGAACCCATGACCATCGGTACGCCAGCCGAATACCCATGCCACTCGACTACATCGTCAGTTAAAATAAACATATCAAACACGTTTTATCGAAGTAATAATTTGGATAATAATTTTAATTCACCATTAATTATTTATTCCTTAAAAAAATTGATTTTTAAATTAAAAAGTCTTCTTTAGCAACCAAAAATATAAGAATGTCGTACAAAAAATAATAACATAAAAATGATAATAACGTTGTTAAAAAAGGAAGATGTTATACATATAATAGTGAGAAGAAAATTAGATAAAAGAAAATGCAAACATCAATGTAAGGTTAGTAACAAACTTTGTAAGACCAAATCGATATTTTTGTCAAACATTATCTACCATAATAAATATGTTGCTCATTAGCCTCAGTGCATGATTAGGGTAGGAGAGTCCTAGCAATTTCTTGCCATTGTATCCCTAATTGTAGGAATCGAAGTCAAGTGGCGTGCCACTTTCATAAAATGGTATCTATTATAGGTTTTATATATCACATGATTAAAATTAGACAGGCATATATATTACAATGACTTAAAACATGTTTTAGTTTCAATATTTTGAAGAATTACAACTTTAAAACTAGTTTTCTTTTATACATTTCTATTTCTAAACACATTTTTGCCGTAAACACAATGCAACTTATAAGAACACCGTTTATTAATACTTAGTCTTATTAAATGTAAATAACATTTTAGCCACATTTAAATTATGCTATTTATCGTAATTTTTTCCTAACAAAATGTCTTATTTAAAAAATCATAAACGATGCTTTGTGGTGCGCCATTGGTGCGATGGAATTTTACCCCACATCCAATCTCTACAAATATGATTGTTCCTTCTTTTGTATAGCTATAATTAATAATAATAATATACATATATACATACATATGAATATATATTTATATATATGGTTTTTTTCTAGCAGAACGCTGCTTTTACGGCGTTCGGGACTTTTTTGCCACATAATATTTGGTCTTTCTGCTTTTTAAGGTTGTATTGTATTAAATATTCTTTCCGGTACCTTTTTGATAGAAAAACGCACTATGTATATATAAAAAATAATAAAAGCCCTCACTCACTAATTTTCCTATTTCCCGTGTAGGTAGAAACATGAAACTTTGGGAAGTTGTTAAGTAGCCTCTCGTGACGATATTCTGGCGTGAAAGAATTTAAAAATTCACACTCATGGGGGCCGAGGGCCCGAAAACGTTTTTTCTTTCCTTATATGGGCTTTATAAAAATTGAAAAGCACTCATTCTCCTATTTCCCATGTAGGTAGAAGTATGGAAATTTATGAATTTGTTGAGTACACTTTCGCAATGGTAACAGGTGAAAAAAAACATTTAAATTATAACATATTGGGGGCCAGGGGCCCAAATGTATTTTTTTATTATATTAAAAACTGACTCATTACTATTGCTCCAATTTTCCGTGTAGGTAAAAGAATGACTTTGAGAAGTTATTGAGCACATTCTCCCGACGATAATTGACGACAAATAATGTTAAAATTTCCCCTTATGTAGTTTTTTTCCCCTTAAATGAGCTATATTGACATTGAAAATCACCAATTCTCCAATTGTCTGTGTAGGTAGAAGCATGAAACTTTGGGGAAGTTGTTGAGTACATTCTCACGACAATAATTGGCTAAAAAGAATTTTAAAATTCCCACTATGGGGGACCTGGGGCCTAAATGTAGTTTTTCTATTATGATATATATAAAAAAATGAAAATCACTAATTATCCTATCTCCCGTGTAGATAGAAGCATGAAAGTTTAAGAAATTGTTGAATACACTTCAGCGATGGCAACAGGAGAAACAAATATTTAATTTATTATTCCCTTGGGGGGCCGGGGCCCAAACGTAGTTTTTTTTCTTATATAAAAAAAACTGACTCATCACTATTTCTCCAACTTCCCGTATAGGTAGAAGCATGAAACTTTTGGGAAGTATTTGAGAACACTTTAATTACAATTTTTAATCAATTAAAATTTTAATTTCATCAATTAAAATTCGATTGAAATTTAAGAAAATATTTCTAAAATTATTTTTTCCTATTTATTAATAAATTATATATTTTGTTACTTACATACTTTTCCCTCTAATTATTATTATTTATTTAGACTTGCATATGTCAACAAAAATGGTTTTTGTTCCTTATTTCTTGCATAGCAGTACCAATTTGCAGACTTACATCACACAATTTGGGAGGCATGGAATTACTGCAACTTAACCGATTTCGCGAAATAATGAATTGCAACTTAATGGGATCTATAAATGCGTTATAAAAGTATAATTAATCGAATTTAATTGATTAAATAGTTTCCCGATTAATCGAAGAATTTTTTTTTATCAGTACCAGCCCTTGTAATAATATAATCATTATATTGTTATTAACTAAAAGTAATTTTTTTAGATCATTATCTGATCTATTTGAAAAGAACGATATAACAGGAATTGAGAAATGTAAAGACTTGTACATCTGATTTTTCTTTCTCAATAGGAACATGTCTTAAATATAAAAAAAATTTAAGGCAAGTGGACGATATTTTTATGTACATTTATCTTATCTATTACAGACGCCTCTTCTATACAGAAGATTATTGCCTGCTACGCTTATCTATGGTTTAAATACGGAAGTATAAATAGCTGTTGTTTCTATGATTTCCTCCCACTAAGGTATTACAAATAGTTTGTTAAAACGACTAAAGCCTACTGTCAACTTGAGTTTAACCACTGCTGTAAAAATATCAGTCTTAAAATTGGCATAATGTTTGAGATTTAGCTATGAATCAAAACTCACTACTATGGTTTAAGTCAGGGGTTCCCAATCCTGTGCCCGCGGGCACCATGGCGCCCTCGGAACGATTCGCATGTGCCGCCACTATTGTACAAAGACATAATTTTTTCATAAACATTCTCTCGTGCATTTCCCCCATATGCAGAAAATGCTAGGTAACAATGATTAAACGGGTAAGTATTTATTAAGCACCTTCAAGTGTTGAAAAACAGTTTGAAGAGAGATGTTTGCAGTTTACACATATCGAGCCAGTTGTTTCCTTCTGTATCAATCCTTTTACTTGCCAAATAAATGTAATGGAAATGTATGCATGTATAATGCATATTTTGTTCAAGGTAAGACAGAAGAACTAGAGTTAGAAACTTTGGACCATAAGAATGATATTTTTGCTAAAATCCATAATATCAGATGACTTTCGGAATACAGTGGACAGATAAAAGTTCCCATTTTTGAAAAAAAAGCGGCATATAAAATTGTTTTCAAACATGAAATTAATAAAATCAAGATATAGATCTCGACTCACCGATGAGCATCTTTATGATTGTTTGCAAACAGGATTATCGTCATACTCTCCTAATTGTGAGGCACTGGTCAATGATACGCAATGGCAAAGATCAATTTGACATATTGATATTATAGTTTTTTATAAAATGTTTTCTTTGTATTTGTGTTTTTTTGTTTACTTTGTTTACGTTTTGTAAATACATTTCTCTGTGTGTATGCAATTTGAATAATAAGATTATTATTTTAAAAACATTTTTGTTTATTATTTATTAATAAATTATGAATATAAGAAAATAAATTATGGGAAAGTGAGAAGTTATGGAAGGAGTTTGTTGATTAAAAATAGGTGGTGCCCGCCAATCTACCGATATTTTAGAATGTGCTCTAGAGTACAAAAAGGTTGGGAACCCCTGGTTTAAGTGAAAAAAAGCCTCCCATAGGACATCCGACTATTTGTATTTACAAAAGTTTCGTTAAAAAGTCGAGTATATCGCTAGTATAAAGGTCGAGTATATCGCTAGTATAAAGGTCGAGTATATCGCTAGTATAAAGGTCGAGTATATCACTAGTATAAAGGTCGAGTATATCGCTAGTATGAAGGTCGAGTATATCGCTAGTATAAAGGTCGAGTATATCACTAGTATAAAGGTCGAGTATATCGCTAGTATAAAGGTCGAGTATATCGCTAGCATAAAGGTCGAGTATATCGCTAGTATAAAGGTCGAGGATATCGCTAGTATAAAGGTCGAGTATATCGCTAGTATGAAGGTCGAGTATATCGCTAGTATAAGGGTCGAGTATATCACTAGTATAAAGGTCGAGTATATCGCCAGTATAAAGGTCGAGTATATCGCTAGTATATTTGTAATTAATGCTGTTTACTTTTGTTAGTGTAGAATGTGGAATTTTTATTAATATAAATAATGATGTTAATGGTGATGATAACTTTCACTGTGATGCCGATGACTATATTATAGATATAGATGACGTCATAGACTTTTCCCCCTCCCACATAAAAACCGTATTAGCTATTTGAAAATAAGCTAGTATAAAATAATTTTTATTGTAATTTAAATATGTATTTAGTGTGAGAATGACCTCTAATATTGTTAATATTCTTAGCTGTTATAAATATATCTGCATAGAAAATAAATATCTTACACCAACTCCGATAACCAAGTCATTATTATTTTCAGAAATTTACCTCTTTAAATAAGAAGACAAAACACATGAACTTATTTTTGATGATCAATTATTTCTTTTTCTTGGAACATTATTTTCGTTGATTTATTCAGCACATGAAATACATCCGGGTCGTTTTCAAAAGTTAGCAGGGCTTTTAGCCAATAAAATTGTTAGCATTCGTGTCCTTATATTTTGAGTTTCTTGTCAGGAACAAAGATGTTATAAGATGTCTACAGTCCCCACTCTTACTTTTATTAACACAGTAGTTGCAATGGCTCTACACTCTATTATTTTTTGTAATTGAAACATTTCTAATAAAAAAAAACCCGTAAAAAACAAGTGTTTGACTATAAATCCTTTATGTACGAGAAGTAACTAAGAGAATGTTCATTATAATACGCCGCGCAAGACCATCCAAAAATATAAAATTTCAGTTGTGTCTTAAAACATGTTTAATATAATGCGCACCGATCAGGAATATGTTTATAAAAAGAGTTGTCAATAAAATACGCACCTTATTGCGCGACAGAAAGGTTGTTCAATATAATACGCACCGCGAAGCTCTATCTAAAAAAATAGCATGATACATAGGAATAAATAAAATAATCTAAAAAATCAATAATTTAATTACGGCACATGCGATCGATCTGAAATTTTGATACATTGTTTTTTATTATCGGTACAAAACTGCCTGCAAATTTTCAGCTCGCTAGCTTACGAGCAAGTGGGATAAAAATCGATCCAAAGTTTTTGCGACAAGCAAGCCATCAAGGGCGCACGCAGACACCACGAGTTAATATAAAGGATTTAAAAAAAAATAAAAATAATACTTAACTTCTATAATGACCACATGATGATAATGACATTTTAAGAACATTTTTATCCTAGATAATGTGCATTTTATAAGGAGTCGAAATAGCTTCATGTTTTACCAACTATTATAAAATGATAAACTACTTAGGGAGTCATGTGAGCAAGAATACAAATACAAGGTAATTTATGCGAATTGTATTTATCTTCATTTGTTTCTCATTTTATTAAACATCTGAAATCGTTATGTATCATAAAATATGGAATTAACAATGTTAAATTTGAATTAGAATATTTGCGCGTTAGGACAATCTTTGCATTTGATAGATATGGTATCCCTAAATATAGGGATCGAAGGTCAGTGGCATGCCACTAAAATATATAGAAACATTTAACCCGAAACGCGTTAGTCTCTTTTAATAAATTAGACAAGACATAAACGGCAGTAAATTACTTCAATTTAATGGTTTCCGTCATTTTAAATACACGTTTTTATAAAAATCATTTTGTTGTATGCTAGATTTCTAATAATAATTTTAGGAGCTTTACTTTAAAAATCATTGAGGTAATACAAGTTAATAACACCATGTCTCATAGAATGGTATATTAAATTTTGATATAAAGTTTAAAGCTCGATATCTTATCATTTATCTTGACAGCTAAGTTTTCTCTATTACAAAGTCATATTAAATAAAACTGTCCCGGTGCTTTTTGGTGCGGGTGATGACGGGAAATGCAAACTGATACATGAACGATTCTGCAATATAAATATCTTTTGTTAGAAGAGATTTAACTGTTCTTTACAGAAACAAATAATAATGTCCATTTAATAAATATAATTGGTATTATTTGTCGAATACTGCTATTTGCAGTGTACTTTTTAAACTATTCTAAAAAACACGCGCACGCAAACACACATATTTTCTTACTTTGATAAGCTACCCAAACTAAAGTAGACAGGCATACATCCACGATATATTTTAAAATCTTTATTTCCAGTTCTATCCATGAGATCTTGACAAGTATTGACACATATTTATCTATTATAATAAAACATTGTATCATGTTAATATGAGAATGCTTAAATTCATATTTTCATATATAGACTTTATACAAATTATTTTAAACATTGTCAACCTGCACCATTCATTCTATCGATATACAACTTTAGCTACATTTTTTATTTAAATGTATATATCATAAGGGGCCCGGGTCACTAAATGTTCTTTTTTTATGTGTAACATTTTTTGTTAATCAATTGCTGCGCTGGGTAAATCTATGATTACTGACCAAGATTGATACGTAGACTTGTATGTCGCATATTACAAAAGTATAGGGCATGTCCGTTGTTGTGTTTTATTTTTGTAGTTTTTTATGTTGTTGATATTTGGGGGGGGGGCAAGAGGAACAGAAAATTTGCAAGAACAATTACGTTTAATACTTAATTTTTCATTTGATTTTATGCGATCTTGAGGAAAGTTGACACACATATCATTCTTGATCAAGATATAAATCTTCAGGAGATTTGATTGGCCCTTGTGTCGGCATCCTTCCGTCTCGTGAGGCGATGTTGCATTAATGTTGGGTTGGTTTGCATTTCCTCGAAGGGTTTGAAGACATATCCTTGAGAGACAGTCTTTACCAATGCTTTTACACACGAGTTATGTGCTCCCCTTTCGTCTAGCTCTTTTGTCCGTAGCCTCCTCCATCCTTTGTTCCTCGTCTACTATAACGCCCTCTTTTACAACTGTGCGCCAAGTAAGTCGGTCTTCTGCCGCAAGTGGGGGCCGGGGGAGTTTCGAATTTGGACCCCACTCTCCCCCCCCCCAAAGCTACGCCACTGGATATTTTAAAATATAACATTTGCAATTCTATGAGACTTCATAAATGAACAGTTAGTTTTGCCGCAATAGTTATTCGACTGCAACTGAGAAGAATACACAAAAATATAAAATAAAAAGTATAAAATAGATTTTGACACAACTAAGATACCATGCCCCCCTTTTTCCACGCAATTAAGAAGGGAAAGCAAAACTATAAATCCATGCGCACTCAACTTGACTTCGATCTCCATAATTAGGGGTGCAATTTTCCTAACATCGATGAGCTCTTGGTGGAATTTCAATTTGCTCATTTCACTTGATATTGCTATAAAAATGTCAGATGATTCTGATAATTATTACCGTAAAGTCGAAAAGCCAAATTGCGTGCGCCAATATTGTCCAGAAGATTGGTGCCGAGATCCGTAGTGATTTCAATTCAATGGAAACAATTCTAAGTGGGACAGTACATAGTCCTCAACTGTATGATGATGTCAGTCAATGTAAACAACTCTATGTGGAACAGTGCATAGTCCTTAACTGTATGATGATGTCAAATGTCAAGTCAATGTAAAAAACTCTATGAGGGACAGTACATAGTCCTCAGCTTTATGATGACGTCAGTCTATGTAAACAACTCTATGTGGTTCAGTGCATAGTCCTCAACTGCATGAAAATGTCAATCTGATTGTTAAAAAGTAGTGTCCACTAAGGTTCACTTAGTTGGTGAAATAAAACAAGTTCAGGCAGATATATTTTTTTTATTTCTCTATGCTGATTCATAATTGAAGTAATATACTGATCAATCATTTAAAAGTGGTTATATGTAAGTCGAAAACCCCCATATATCGAATTAATTGTTAAGTCCCAACCAAATTCTGCGCCTATTATGCCATTTTCCCTAACTCGCAACTCGCAAACTCCGTAAGTCGATTTTTTTTCCAGTCCATTTGAGTTCGACTTAAAGAGGACCAACTGTATATAAACTTCTCTTGAGTGTCGGAAAAAATCTAAATTAAACCACAACTTTCCCAATTGAGTATAAGTGAGGTTTTTAGTTTGACATTTTTTTTTACAAATTTTTAATTTACTTTCGTTTTATAGATATGTAATTAAAGTCAATTTAGAATGAAATGTTCAAACCTAGGGATATTATCCCTTTAATTGGTAACATAACATAATGTATTAAATAATTATATGATGTAAAAAAAGATGTTTTAATATCTGTTGAAAAAAGAAAATATTATGGTTTCTCTTTAAAAATAATAGATGAAGTCTGAAATGACAAACAAAAAGAAGGCAAGCTGACTTTAACTTTTAGTGTAATTTTAAACATGATTATTTCTAAGATAATTATTTTAAAATAGAAAGAAAATGATCTTTAAAACGAAAGAATCATTTTCAATATTTATTTGTTTCTATTCAGACGGCAACTTTGAAAAAAAAGTCAGAATTAGTCGAATTATTTCTTGAGTCAAAGTTAGGTTTATCGCTGCTGTATAAAATTGTCAAACAAAGTCGTTAAAGATTTCTTGAATAACGTGGCAAATGTGTCTAACATTGCACACAATTTGAGATTGAGAAAGTCAATAATGTATTATTATGTGAGAAACTAACCTGCCATTGAATATGTGACTGTTAGTATGTAAAAAACTTGTAGAAAAGTAAGGTATGTCTATAAAATGAACTTGCAGTCTGCAAATGTAATCATACTTAGTTTGTGTAGCTTAGTTAATTGTTACATTTTTTTTTAAATTTTAGATTACAACATGAAGTTAGCTATAAACGTTAATTAAATCTTAAAATCATGTAATACGTTTTAAAAAAAAATACAATTTTAAAATACTTTAATTATAAGAATAAGAACAAAGAAATATTCACTGTTTGAAAACTCACGATTTACTATCTAAACTCTATAAATTAGTACATGATATACATCAACATTGTATTTCACGTTAAATGCCGCACCACGAAGAACCGGGGCATAAATATGTATTATGATTTAGGTGCTGAGATAACAAAAAATTGAAAAATTTATTAAAAATCATTTTCAAATGTAATTATATAATCATATATTTATTCATTTAAAATTTTTTTACAGAAATGTTGTGTGTTTGTAACATAATATTATGTATATAAATATAAAATCTGAATTAAAATTAAAGATTTATTTTGCAACACCGCCTCATGTAAAGCGCTGTGAGCCCAGCGCTATAAAAATTACCAATGTATTATTATTATTATTATTATTATAAAATGTCTACAGTCTCCTCCAATCTCTTTGTTATTAACTGAACTGAACTATCCCTTAACCCGTCGTTTGGCACCATCGTGAAATGCTCACTATCTCACGCCATTTGTTATCAAAAAGTAATAAATTGTGTTGACATTTTTTAAATAAGTTTAAGTTATTAATCTTATAAACATAAGAAATATAGCATGAAATAAAGACGTGATTTTGTGGTTATTGGATTCAGTGTTAACCACTTGGTAGGGGAATTATTGCAATTATTGATATTGTATCCCTAAATATAGGGATCGAAGTCAAGTGGCGTGCCACTTGGATATATATTTTGAAGATGGAAACAATCAAGCTTTTTTTAATTTGATGCAGTGTTTGATTGATATGAGAAACCTAGTGTTTCATAGATTTATTAAATTAGTATCGAAGTCAAGTGGCGTGCCACTTGGATGATTTTTTTTTATTTTATTTTTTTAATTTTTTTTTATTTTTTTATTTTTTTTTATTATTTTAAATTACATACATATTTTATATGAATTGACAAATAAAATAAAATACAAATATTTGATTATAACAAATAAAATGTACATTGTATATTATTTCTTAAACGTAAAAACCTTAATTATCTTCTGTTATGTTTAATATCATGTTTTGAATTGTTTGTCTAAACATGTGTTCTAATGTTATGTTTGTGTAACTGTGGTTATGGAAAAAAGCCTTAAGTCTGTGATGCCATATGTGTTTTCTGTACTTTGAAAGTATTTTTAAGCTTATTGTTTGTTGTTTCTTGTTTATAGAGTCTGGTATTATGTTTAGTGTTATTGCTTTGTCTATATCTACCTTGTGTATTGTGCCTGCTTGTATGAATTGTTGGAGTGTGTTTTTAGTTTGTAAAATTGTATTGCATGTGAGATATAAATGTTGTTCAGTCTCATCAGCTCCTGACCTACAGAGTGGACAGCCTATTCTTGCCCCTCTGTCTTTATAATTTCTTGATGAGACTGGTGTTGTATTGTAAATTAGTCTGTATGTTATTTCTTTTTCTTTATTTGGTATTTCTTTGATATGTGTATTTTTAAAAGTTTCCTCAGTGTTTGTAATTCCATAAACTTGTGTCCATTTAATTCTATTGTTCAGAGGTGTTGCTTGTCTTTTTATTAAATGTGTATATATTTCTTTGGTTGTTTTGTGTAATACTTCTTCATTACCTTTTATTGCTTTGATGCATGCTGTATGAAATTGTGATTGATTTCTACCCATGTAATGTGCAGTGCTGTTATCAATTGCTATTAAATGTCCTATTCTGATTCCTAAGTAATAATGTGTGAATGTATTTTCTGATCTTTTTTTAATGGCTTGTCCTATAAATTTTATTCTGAGTGCTTGTATTTTTGTTTGTATGTCTTGCAAGTTTATTCCTCCATTTAGCTTAGATTGTATTAGTGTTGTATGTTTGATATTGTGTATTGTTCCTTGGAATATGTATTTAGTTATGTGTGAGTTAATTTCTTTTAATATTATTGGTGGCGGTTCCCATATTGTTCCTGTATATATTGTTTTGGGGATGACATATGTGTTTATAATTGTGCTCCTTCCAAAAATTGTCTGTGCTGTGTATTTGTTTCTGTCAATAATGTGTTTAATTGATAGTTCAATATTCCTCCATATTTCAATGTTTGTCTGTGTTTGATTATTGGAATAAAAGATCCCATAAATTCTAAGACTCTCCTTCCTAATTATGCCTAAGGGGAAATCTAGTCTATCTTGCCACTTACCTATCCCCATAATTTCAGATTTGTTTACATTAATCTTGGACCCACTACCTTTTCCAAAATCTTGAAAAATTGAAATTATTTTGTGAATTGACCTATCATTTGTGGGGAAAAATACCGTGTCATCTGCATAAGCAATCACTTTAATATCTCTGGCTCCAGGAATCCCTATTCCTGTAATGTTTTTCTCCATTCTGATTTTCTCTAGCAGTGGTTCAAATGATAGAATATATAGATAAGGGGATAAAGGACACCCTTGTCTAACTGATCTTTTAATTGCAATGTTTTTTGAAATTATATTATTTATTATCAGATTGCTGATAGGCGTTCTGTATAGAATTTTAACCCAATTACAAAAATACTCCCCTAATTTATTGTGTTGTAATATCTTGTGAAGGTATGCATGGTCTACCCTGTCAAAGGCTTTTTCCTGGTCTAGTGATAATATGCATGTTTGAATTTGTTTTTCACTTGTATATTGAATAATGTCGCTGATTAAATGATTGTGGCTGTTAATGTCCCTGCCTTTAATGCTGCATTGTTGATTGACATGAATGAGAGTATTTAAATGTGGTTTTAGTTTATTGGCTAATGTTTTAGTAAGAATTTTATAATCTGTGTTGAGTAATGATATTGGCCTGTAATTTTTAAGTTGTGTTTTGTCTGTGTCTTTCTTTGGTAGAAGTGTGATGTATGAAGTGTTCATTGAATTTGGTAGCTCCATGTTGTTGTAAGCTTGGATATATTAAGAGCACAAGAAAATATTCAGCGTCGGACAACGTGAAATTAGAGATATGTATAAACAACACTTATCGTATGTATTTGATAGTTTCCTTAATTTCAAACATATACCATTTTAAAATCTATGTGTCAAACCAGATAAATATTTGTAATATTAGTCTATTGTACTATAATTACAGTTTGAAGTGACACAAATATATAATTCTGTGTCTCATATAATTGTAAATTAGATTTTAAAAGAAGTTGAATACAATTATCTAACAACTCATCTTGGCATAAAAGTTTTGTCAAGCAAAACGTGATTCTAAATAATAAGTACTGGTGCTTTGTGGTGCAGCGCTGCTTGTATGTACAATTTTAAGGCACAGCAGATATGCAAAAAATGGTTCTTGAAAGATTATTTGTATTGTTTTAGGTATGTTTGGATAATAATACTGATTTAACTCAAAGCTTTTATTTATCGATTACTACTTATTTCATGGAAAACCTCTAATGATTATAAATAGGCACAGATTCATCAATTCAGATAAATTTTAAAAGGCGTTTTAAACTAATACGACTGCCGAAATCCTAACACGTTTATGTGTGTATTTGTATGGTTTACCCAACTCTAAACACAAGACTTTTATGGACGTATTATATAGTTGAACAACTCTAACCACACCTAGATCTTGGTCTATTGTATAACAGTACTTAATTATGATTTATTTCAATTTTAAAAAGTGTACTTTTTATTTAGAGCGAAATAATATAAATTTAAAAACAAAAATTCAATGTAAGTCACGTAAAAACCAACTTTACAAAATAAGGTAAAAAAATTTATATTTATAACATTAAAGTGTATCCAATGAGTATACAGCCTTCAATTAGATAATAAACAGCACAGCTCCACAAACGATATTCTTTTCCATTTTCTTGTTTCCCTAACATTCACGACAAACTCAATAGCTCTTATTAATACTTTACACCAGTGCTGTCAGACTCAATAGCTCTTATTAATACTTTACACCAGTGCTGTCAGACTCAATAGCTCTTATTAATACTTTACACCAGTGCTGTCAGACTCAATAGCTCTTATTAATACTTTACACCAGTGCTCTCAGACTCAATAGCTCTTATTAATACTTTACACCAGTGCTGTCAGACTCAATAGCTCTTATTAATACTTTACACCAGTGCTGTCAGACTCAATAGCTCTTATTAATACTTTACACCAGTGCTGTCAGACTCAATAGCTCTTATTAATACTTTACACAAGTGCTGTCAGACTCAATAGCTCTTATTAATACTTTACACCAGTGCTGTCAGATTCAATAGCTCTTATTAATACTTTACACCAGTGCTGTCAGACTCAATAGCTCTTATTAATACTTTACACAAGTGCTGTCAGACTCAATAGCTCTTATTAATACTTTACACCAGTGCTGTCAGACTCAATAGCTCTTATTAATACTTTACACCAGTGCTGTCAGACTCAATAGCTCTTATTAATACTTTACACCAGTGCTGTCAGACTCAATAGCTCTTATTAATACTTTACACCAGTGCTGTCAGACTCAATAGCTCTTATTAATACTTTACACCAGTGCTGTCAGACTCAATAGCTCTTATTAATACTTTACACCAGTGCTGTCAGACTCAATAGCTCTTATTAATACTTTACACCAGTGCTGTCAGACTCAATAGCTCTTATTAATACTTTACACCAGTGCTGTCAGACTCAATAGCTCTTATTAATACTTTACACCAGTGCTGTCAGACTCAATAGCTCTTATTAATACTTTACACCAGTGCTGTCAGACTCAATAGCTCTTATTAATACTTTACACCAGTGCTGTCAGACTCAATAGCTCTTATTAATACTTTACACCAGTGCTGTCAGACTCAATAGCTCTTATTAATACTTTACACCAGTGCTGTCAGACTCAATAGCTCTTATTAATACTTTACACCAGTGCTGTCAGACTCAATAGCTCTTATTAATACTTTACACCAGTGCTGTCAGACTCAATAGCTCTTATTAATACTTTACACCAGTGCTGTCAGACTCAATAGCTCTTATTAATACTTTACACCAGTGCTGTCAGACTCAATAGCTCTTATTAATACTTTACACCAGTGCTGTCAGACTCAATAGCTCTTATTAATACTTTACACCAGTGCTGTCAGACTCAATAGCTCTTATTAATACTTTACACCAGTGCTGTCAGACTCAATAGCTCTTATTAATACTTTACACCAGTGCTGTCAGACTCAATAGCTCTTATTAATACTTTACACCAGTGCTGTCAGACTCAATAGCTCTTATTAATACTTTACACCAGTGCTGTCAGACTCAATAGCTCTTATTAATACTTTACACCAGTGCTGTCAGACTCAATAGCTCTTATTAATACTTTACACCAGTGCTGTCAGACTCAATAGCTCTTATTAATACTTTACACCAGTGCTGTCAGACTCAATAGCTCTTATTAATACTTTACACCAGTGCTGTCAGACTCAATAGCTCTTATTAATACTTTACACCAGTGCTGTCAGACTCAATAGCTCTTATTAATACTTTACACCAGTGCTGTCAGACTCAATAGCTCTTATTAATACTTTACACCAGTGCTGTCAGACTCAATAGCTCTTATTAATACTTTACACCAGTGCTGTCAGACTCAATAGCTCTTATTAATACTTTACACCAGTGCTGTCAGACTCAATAGCTCTTATTAATACTTTACACCAGTGCTGTCAGACTCAATAGTTCAGAAGGTCAAAAAACAAGTTAACATTCAATGAGCGGAGAATGAAGGTTAAAAAAATAATAAAATTGATTTATAACAATAAAAAAACCTTTAATTTATTTACAGGAGCATATTCTATCTTATGTCTGTTTGACAGAGCTGCACGCTCATTTATGTTGGTTTGATAGAGCTTTACACTCGTTTATATTGGTTTGATAGAGCTACACAGTCGTTTATGTTGGTTTGATAGAGCTTTACACTCGTTTATATTGGTTTGATAGAGCTACACAGTCGTTTATGTTGGTTTGATAGAGCTTTACACTCGTTTATATTGGTTTGATAGAGCTACACAGTCGTTTATGTTGGTTTGATAGAGCTTTACACTCGTTTATATTGGTTTGATAGAGCTACACAGTCGTTTATGTTGGTTTGATAGAGCTACACAGTCGTTTATATTGGTTTGATAGAGCTACACAGTCGTTTATGTTGGTTTGATAGAGCTACACGCTCCTTTATGTTGGTTTAATAGAGCTACACGCTCATTTATGTTGGTGTGATAGAGCTACACGCTCATTTATGTTTGTTTAATAGAGCAACGCGCTCATTTATGTGGGTTTGTTAGAGCTACACGCTTGTGTATTGTCCACGGCAATGGTTAGTGGACCACGAATAAGCTCCAATATTATCTTAAATAATAATTCAATAACTAATACAAATAAAACAAATGGCTTGTGATAGTGTGACACACACACCTTACAACGTGACACAACAATGGGTGGAGGGTAAATTACCAAGTGGCTGGTGTTTGTATGATACACACACGTTACATCTTGACCCCACAATATATATATATATATCATTCAATTTTAATTACTCAAAACATAATACATAGTTATTAAAAACAAACATTCGCGTAAATCTATATATATAAAAATCAATGTATGTATGTATGTATGTATGTCCTTTATAGCTGACTAAACCATTTATCTGATCGCCATGAAAACTTTTGGAGACTTTTGAGTATGCTACTGGGATGGTAATAGGCAACGTTTTTGCAAAATTTAACACTCATCGGGGCGCCGGGGCCCATAATATGATTTTTTCTAATATGAGCTATTTAAAAATTAGTTTAAGCGTTAGCTATTAGGTAAACTGATGGATTTTAACCAAACTTTGTATATCACAACTTGGTAGCCAATATTGAAATACTATAGGCAATAATTTCCTTATGTCGATTTCTTCGGGGCTGGGGGCCAAAAAGATATTCTTTCATAAACGTTTAAGGCTTTATTACCCATTTACGTATTAAAGATCTAGATTAATACAGAGAAATATATCCGCTATGAAAATGATTGAAATAAACAGGCGTTTTGAACCTGACATCTTGCACTAATTGGGCCCTGGGGCCCTTAATGTCGTTTTTTGCTTATATGAGCTATATAAAATAGATTATGTGATAGCTACTGAGTAAATGAATGGATCTTAACCAAAGTTTGTATATAAAAACTTGGAAGCCGATATAAAAATAAAAAAGGCACTGCACGTCTAATGTCCAATCGTTCAGGTCTTGGGGCCACAAATGCTTTTTTTCGATATGATTGAGATATTATTAGCCATTCTATTTTTAACGATCTTGAGAAATATATCAATGATGGAACTGAATTAAAATGAACAGCATTTTGAAATTTACATCTTAGATCGAATGGGTCGGGGGCCCCAAATGTCTTTTTTTATTGTATACTCTAAGATATTATGTCCCACTCAGTTTTTAAAGAACTTCAGAAATATATCAATGATGAAACTGAATTTAAATGAACAGGTTTTCAAAATGTACATCTTGAACTGAATGGGCCCGGGGCCTCTTAATGTACTTTTTCCTCATATTAGCTATTTAAAAATAGTTTAAGTGTTAGATAATGATAAAATAACTTTATTTTGACCAAACTCCGTATTTAAAAACTTAAGAGCCTATATTAAATTAGTATAGGGCACTGAACTCATAATGTCGATTTCCTCGGGGTTGGGGTTCCTTAAATGTGTATTTTTTTACTAAACTTTTAAAATTGTATTCCCCATTCAATTTTACACGATATTGGGAAATATAGATAAAAATATTTATATATTTTCTATGAAATTGATTGAATGAACAGATTTTCGAACTTCATATGTTAAACTTATGGGTCCGGTGACCCTTAAATTAATTCCTTTTTAAACTATATGTATTTCTTTTTTACTGAGATCGTTGCAACTCACGACGGGTCTGCTAGTAAGGTAATATTTCTAAGTGTCATGTAATTCTAAATTGTATTCTAATCTGATAGACTCAAAAACTTTTAAAAAATTATATTCTTATAAACCGGTTCTAAAAATAAATTTAAGACTTATTTAACCTGGTCGAGGCATTCTGTTTACAGAAAGACAAAAAATACATATAAATACTTCATGACATCCTTGACATTGTTTTGAATTATGTCAATGTAATTGTTTTTTTACATTATAAAATCTACAAATACATTGGAATGATCATTATTTTTCTTAATTAATATACATAGTCCAGCTATACGAGAGGAGTATCAATCTTGTAGTCTGTATCCATCTTGCATTAATCAGACACAATACTAAATTTTATACAATACATCGACCTTCAAACAGTTTGACGTTATCATTCATTTCATTGTTACAAGCAAATGTTAAGTCACACCGGCCGTGCAGTGCTTACTGTTAGATAGAATAACTATATTGTTGGAGTAGAATCAGTTGCATCGTGGGCAGTTAAGTCCGGTAGGGTTGTGACGGGGAATACTTATTTGTTTTATTTTTCTGGTTGCTTTTTTCTGCTTCAATTCCTGAGCTAAGTTTTCCCAGTTTATTATGACAATCTCTAAGACTTATGCGGTTCTAGAGAATTTCTTTACTGAGATATAAACATTTCCATATGACATACGATAATCAATGAGTCGTCGTAGCACATCTAATATTTTGATGTTTTTTTCATTAGACATTATTTATTATATAATTGATGTTTGGTTGATGACAAGCAATAACAAATAAAACAAACTCAAAGTTAATATAAGCATTCCTCCATTGATGAACTTTGCATCTATAATTATTAGCATTCAGTTATTAGGAAGCTGATTGATTTACTAATGAACAAGTATTAACCCATTTAATGTATTAACAAATGTGGTGATATACAAGAGATATGCTACAACAACACACAAAATATCATACAAGTAATATTCTTTTTTACATTGGTCACATTTAAAATGTAATAAATAATAAGTTAAACATTTAAAATATAATAAATCTTGAAATGTTCTGGTTAATTATAATTAAATTATCAAACGAATGTTTTAGTCATAGATCTAGTCATTGAATGGGTTCTTTCTAAATACATTGTCTCATTTATGTAAGTCGTTTAAAAACATAGACATGGGATGTCTTAATAATTCTAATAAATCTGTATTACTTGTGTAAGAACTATATTGTAACATCTAATTATTTGTAGGCGTAGCAATATCGACATTATCTTTTGCACAATGATTCCAGGAGAGACTGGTTCAACAAAGTAACGTTTAATTTGAACTCTATATACATCAATTTACATAATGAATATCACAGGTCCTCAAAACAGAAATACATCAGTCGGCCATATCCTTCTATCTTCTTTCTACCCCACGTGAGTCCTTTATTTCTTTGCAATCTCCTCCCTCTCACGTGACATTATCCCCGTGCGAACTAAAAAAAAAGTGTATGCGATATAACATTTTTGTCTTAATAAAATGACATTAAGCTGTATGCCAATCTAAAATTGTTAACTTCATTAGAATGGATATTATAAATTATCTAGCAATCAACTCAAAGTCTTTGTAATACTTGAAACTATCATCACACATAAAGTTAAATGTTGATCAAAAATAACAGTGAATACAAAATAACATACAAACCAGCAATGAGAAATCTTTATACGACTTAATTAATAAATGCTTATGTCTTATTGACAACTATGTTGTATACTCTGGTACAACACATAATCCATGTTAGATAATCAATTACTCTCAATGTTGTATACTCTGGTACAACACATAATACATGTTAGATAATCACTTACTCTCAATGTTGTATACTCTGGTACAACACATAATCCATGTTAGATAATCAATTACTCTCAATGTTGTATACTCTGGTACAACACATAATACATGTTAGATAATCACTTACTCTCAATGTTGTATACTCTGGTACAACACATAATCCATGTTAGATAATCAATTACTCTCAATGTTGTATACTCTGGTACAACACATAATACATGTTAGATAATCACTTACTCTCAATGTTGTATACTCTGGTACAACACATAATCCATGTTAGATAATCAATTACTCTCAATGTTGTATACTCTGGTACAACACATAATACATGTTAGATAATCACTTACTCTCAATGTTGTATACTCTGGTACAACACATAATCCATGTTAGATAATCAATTACTCTCAATGTTGTATACTCTGGTACAACACATAATACATGTTAGATAATCACTTACTCTCAATGTTGTATACTCTGGTACAACACATAATCCATGTTAGATAATCAATTACTCTCAATGTTGTATACTCTGGTACAACACATAATACATGTTAGATAATCACTTACTCTCAATGTTGTATACTCTGGTACAACACATAATACATGTTAGATAATCAATTACTCTCAATGTTGTATACTCTGGTACAACACATAATACATGTTAGATAATCAATTACTCTCAATGTTGTATACTCTGGTACAACACATAATCCATGTTAGATAATCAATTACTCTCAATGTTGTATACTCTGGTACAACACATAATACATGTTAGATAATCAATTACTCTCAATGTTGTATACTCTGGTACAACACATAATCCATGTTAGATAATCAATTACTCTCAATGTTGTATACTCTGGTACAACACATAATACATGTTAGATAATCAATTACTCTCAATGTTGTATACTCTGGTACAACACATAATCCATGTTAGATAATCAATTACTCTCAATGTTGTATACTCTGGTACAACACATAATACATGTTAGATAATCAATTACTCTCAATGTTGTATACTCTGGTACAACACATAATCCATGTTAGATAATCAATTACTCTCAATGTTGTATACTCTGGTACAACACATAATACATGTTAGATAATCACTTACTCTCAATGTTGTATACTCTGGTACAACACATAATCCATGTTAGATAATCAATTACTCTCAATGTTGTATACTCTGGTACAACACATAATACATGTTAGATAATCACTTACTCTCAATGTTGTATACTCTGGTACAACACATAATCCATGTTAGATAATCAATTACTCTCAATGTTGTATACTCTGGTACAACACATAATACATGTTAGATAATCACTTACTCTCAATGTTGTATACTCTGGTACAACACATAATCCATGTTAGATAATCAATTACTCTCAATGTTGTATACTCTGGTACAACACATAATACATGTTAGATAATCACTTACTCTCAATGTTGTATACTCTGGTACAACACATAATCCATGTTAGATAATCAATTACTCTCAATGTTGTATACTCTGGTACAACACATAATCCATGTTAGATAATCACTTACTCTCAATGTTGTATACTCTGGTACAACACATAATCCATGTTAGATAATCAATTACTCTCAATGTTGTATACTCTGGTACAACACATAATCCATGTTAGATAATCACTTACTCTCAATGTTGTATACTCTGGTACAACACATAATCCATGTTAGATAATCAATTACTCTCAATGTTGTATACTCTGGTACAACACATAATACATGTTAGATAATCACTTACTCTCAATGTTGTATACTCTGGTACAACACATAATCCATGTTAGATAATCAATTACTCTCAATGTTGTATACTCTGGTACAACACATAATACATGTTAGATAATCACTTACTCTCAATGTTGTATACTCTGGTACAACACATAATCCATGTTAGATAATCAATTACTCTCAATGTTGTATACTCTGGTACAACACATAATACATGTTAGATAATCACTTACTCTCAATGTTGTATACTCTGGTACAACACATAATCCATGTTAGATAATCAATTACTCTCAATGTTGTATACTCTGGTACAACACATAATACATGTTAGATAATCACTTACTCTCAATGTTGTATACTCTGGTACAACACATAATCCATGTTAGATAATCAATTACTCTCAATGTTGTATACTCTGGTACAACACATAATACATGTTAGATAATCAATTACTCTCAATGTTGTATACTCTGGTACAACACATAATCCATGTTAGATAATCACTTACTCTCAATGTTGTATACTCTGGTACAACACATAATCCATGTTAGATAATCACTTACTCTCAATGTTGTATACTCTGGTACAACACATAATCCATGTTAGATAATCACTTACTCTCAATGTTGTATACTCTGGTACAACACATAATCCATGTTAGATAATCACTTACTCTCAATGTTGTATACTCTGGTACAACACATAATCCATGTTAGATAATCACTTACTCTCAATGTTGTATACTCTGGTACAACACATAATCCATGTTAGATAATCAATTACTCTCAATGTTCATAATGATAATAATATGAGTTCAGACATAACAATCTGAAATTACAATCTGTGCGACGACATCAACAGTTTGTTTGCACTTAAATAAAAAAACTGAAATTTTAATATAATTGTAATGTTGTGCTATTGAAATATATTTTATCAATCATAAACAGTATTATTAAGTACTAGGTTGTGCTGCGGCTCCTTGGCGCCTGCGGCGCCCACTTTTTTTTAGGGTGCCTACGGCGCCCACCTTTTTAAAAGCCCAACTAACTTGTCCTTGTTTGATAAATCCGAAACTTTCTGAAATGTACACAAGGTATTTTATAATTAACCATCATCAAATCCTCATTTTACATTGTTCCCTTTTCCAAAATTAAAATATGAGCTAAAAACAATTACGTCATATAATATTTTTTATACAGCGCATCTTTAATTTATAATCATTTTGCGCACCAATGCACACCTTCACACCTTGTATTTTAAAATATAAGATCACACAATGACGTCATATAAATTTTTTACCGTGCTAATCATCACACGATTTTTCAACTGCTATAGACTGTTGTGCATCGTTTTCTCAGCGTTCCACAGTGAGCCAGTGACTTTGGCTTTTATATTATTCTAGGGGTTGTAGGGCGCCTAAGGCGCCCACACCGGCTTTAGCGCGCCTACGGTGCCCACTGTTTTTGTCAAAACCCCAAGTAAATTATCCTTGTTTGATAAATACGAAATATTAAACTTCCTGAAATGTACACAAAGTATTTTATAATTATAAATCATCAAATCCTATTTTTAAATCCTTTATATTAACTCGTGGTGTCTGCGGCGGACCTTGCTTGCTTGCTTGCTTGCTTGTCGCCAAAACTTTTGATCGATTTTTAACCCACTTGCTCGCAAGATAGCGAGCTGAAATTTTGCAGGCAGTTTCGTACCGATGATAAAAACAATGTATCAAAATTTCAGATCGATCGCATGTACCGTAATTAAATTATTGATTTTTTAGATTATTTTATTTATTCCTATGTATCATGCTATTTTTTGAGATAGAGCGTCGCGGTGCGTATTATATTGAACAACCTTTCTGTCGCGCAATAAGGTGCGTATTTTATTGACAGCTCTTTTTATAAACATATTCCTGATCGGTGCGCATTATATTAAACATGTTTTACGACACAACTGCAATTTTGTATTTCTGGATGGTCTGGCGCTGCGTATTATAATGAACATTCTTTTAGTTACTTCTCGTACATAAAGGATTTATAGTCAAAAACTTGGTTTTTTACGGGTTTTTCTTATTACATCGTTCCCTTTACCAAAATTAAGATATAAGCTAAAGCAATGACGTCATATAATATTTTTTACAGCACGTCTTTAATTGATAATTATTTTTCACACCTTTTTGCGCGCCTTGTATTAAATATAAGATCAAACAATGACGTCATATTAAATATTTTTACAGTGCTAATCACCACACGATTTTTTAACTGCTATAGACTGTTGTACATCGTTCCTCAGCGTTCCACAGTGAGCCGGCCAGTGACTTTGGCTTTTATATTATATTTATATCATCCAGTGGCATTCACACACCACTTCTTGTCCTGTATCCTGCAAATAAAAATATTATTAAAACTTTCAAACATTATTAAAACAGTGTATTGTTTTCTTGTTTTTGAATTCACATAATGTCCGTATTTGAAATCATTCTACTTAAAATGTCTGCAAGCTCATTGTCTTTTCCTTTGATAGATTTAATGTCAAATTTGTATAATTGTTTCTTGTAACTTCTTAGGGATGAACATTCTTGTTTTGGCTTGATCAATGTTTATTAGTATGCCTCTATGTAATTTGTAAAATTTTTTGTGGCCTGTTTGACTATCTTTTCTGAGTCTCATTTCTAATTCCATCATAGTTTCATCTTCTTCTTGAAGTTTCTTAAATTCTTGATTTGACATTTCTTTACTTCCTATTTGAATCTTTTCATCAAGGTAAATTTCTTCTTTTTTTTTCCGTTTGGTGGTGGCTCTTGTTTGTATCGTGGCACATAGTTCATACTTGCTTTCACACCCCTGTCTGAGCATTTCTTCGGAATTGTTTATCACACCATCCATATTTCCTATAATTAAATCACAGATGGCATCTTTCAGCACTCTTGCTCTAACTGTACCTTCAAACCAGGGTGAGTTGATGTTAAGGGTAGCAGTTGGACATTCAACTCTTGTGCCATCAGCTATGGTTAGTGTGTCTTTCTTGCCACCGTGATCCCCGTCCTCTACTATTCTACTGTTTGCCACTATTGTTGTGCATCAATTTACATAATGAATATCACACGTCCTCAAAACAGAAATACACCAGTCGGCCAAATCCTTCAATCTCCTCCCTCTCACGTGACATATATGTTATTTGTGCTGATGAAATCTCCTCCCTCTCACGTGACATATATGTTATTTGTGCTGATGAAATCTCCTCCCTCTCACGTGACATATATGTTATTTGTGCTGATGAAATCTCCTCCCTCTCACATGACATATATGTTATTTGTGCTGATGAAATCTCCTCCCTCTCACGTGACATATATGTTATTTGTTCTGATGAAATATCCTCCCTCTCACGTGACATATATGTTATTTGTGCTGATGAAATCTCCTCCCTCTCACGTGACATATATGTTATTTGTGCTGATGAAATCTCCTCCCTCTCACGTGACATATATGTTATTTGTGCTGATGAAATCTCCTCCCTCTCACGTGACATATATGTTATTTGTGCTGATGAAATCTCCTCCCTCTCACGTGACATATATGTTATTTGTGCTGATGAAATCTCCTCCCTCTCACGTGACATATATGTTATTTGTTCTGATGAAATCTCCTCCCTCTCACGTGACATATATGTTATTTGTGCTGATGAAATCTCCTCCCTCTCACGTGACATATATGTTATTTGTGCTGATGAAATCTCCTCCCTCTCACGTGACATATATGTTATTTGTGCTGATGAAATCTCCTCCCTCTCACGTGACATATATGTTATTTGTGCTGATGAAGGCGTTAGCCAAAACGTATACCTTTGTATTAGTTAATTAATAAAACATATTTATGACGTCACAAATTGGTTTTTTATGTATTTTACTAAGATCATGTTTCATAATGGGATTCCGTTCGAATTTCTTTCCAGATTAGATTCCATAATTTTATTAAATAACATATTCAAGTTTTATGTAGTTGTAAAAAGATCCCATTCTTGTTTGAATCCTTCTCACTTCTATGACAAAGTTTGCTTGAAAAAACATCTTCTCTTAACTGATAACAATCCTTGCCCTTGTAGAATTTAATTTAAAATATTTCTCGTTTCATAACTTTGTTGAAAACCCTGTATTTCATCATTTTAAATACCTTTTATGTTTTTTAAAAAAACAACAATATTTAGAAACATTTAAAGTCACTAGAATTTTCATGTTGTAATAACCCATACATTAGTGTTTTATAATAATCCTCAAATTTTGATTAAATAAATAAGTGTTATGAAACAGCGATCCATAATACATGACACAGATGATGTTATGTGTTTAAAAATTTACTCTTGGAAAAATAAGCAAAATAACATAAATATTTTATCGTATTTAGAAATGAGAGAAATAAAATAATTGCGTAGTAAAACTTTTTCAATAATAACAAATTAAGAATCATTTCATTGACAAAATTGGCCCTTTATTTTTGTTTTTAAAAAAAATTCAAAATATTTTGTATTTAAGGAAATATTGTAAAAACTAAGTTGTGTTAAATTGTATCTCCATTTATCACCGCACCAAAGAGTACCGGTACAGGATTTTTTAAAAATGTCTTTGTAATTGAGGAAACTTAGCTGGCAAGAAGAATGAGAAGATGGCTATAGTCTGAATTTATTTAATTAAAAATAGGGTTTGGAGAGAAAAAATAAGAACTTTTTATACACATACAAAATATTACAAATTTTAAAAATTAACTATTGTACAATAGTTTAATCGTACTCTAGTGACATATTACGTTAATAAAATATATTTTAAAAAAAATTGAAATCTGATAAAATAAATAGTTTCCAATTGGTTTTAAATCACATTACAAGTAATGAGTTCAATATTTTTATAATTTTTGTTTAAAAGCCGTGGGGTTAATTTCCTTTTGTTTGGACGATTCGTTTCTATTTGTGTTTTAAGTAACATTTTAACAAGCGGGAGATTGTTTTATATCTCTCTATGAATGCATTTCCCATCAATGACGCACCATAAAGCACCGAGTCTGTTTTATTTAGTATTTATTATTACTTATGTAAGTATTGTAAGAATGTATTTTATGTTGTACTGATGAAGGCATTAGCCGAAACGTTACTGTCGTATCAGTCTAAAAATAAAGCTCAAATTTATTGTTTTCATTGCACAATTTGTTTGTGTATTTTGTATTTTATTTAATATGACATTGTGTTTAGAAAAATGAGAAAGTTAAATAAGAAAAAAGAAAATTGTAATGTAAAACAAAATCAAATGAAATGGTATTTAAATTATATAACACATAATATTAATGTTTGTATTATAAACGTTTCCTTGTCGGTAAATAAAAATTATTGAATAGAAAAATATAATTAAAAGAAATTGACGTTTTTTATAATCTTAATATTTTAAAAAATATGAAAACTCTAAAATATATTTATTTAGTCTGGTTAATGTGAATGTGTTTATTTCGAACAGTCGATCTCTCCTCTCTCTCTTGTGGGTAAAAAAAGAACAACTTCTATTTATCCAAGTGGCACGCCATTTGACTTTGATCCCTACAATTAGAGAAACAATATCAATAAATTTCTTGCATTCAACTACGTTCCTCATACAATAGAAAACGATATGAAAATAAGATCAAGTGCACCTCGCTCAAACCAAATAAAATCATTTGAACTCAAAAAGGGGTCCGGAAACACAGTCACATCAGATACAGAGACTACACAGCTTACACTTTTTTCCCTCAATGTTAAGACTTGTAACAAAAAGGAGCATCACATAATTAACCTAGTAAAAAAACACAACATTGATTTTATTTTTTTACAGGAGACAAATATAACCACAGAACACGATGCCCATATGTATACAATGGCCTTAGGAATGAAAAAGAGTTACTTTAGCTTTGGCAGATTTAAAGGAGTTGGAATAGTACAGACATCTGATAGATGGGAAATAACACATAAAGACAGGGATAACGAAGGAAGAATGGTCACGCTTAATATTACAGACAAGAAAGATAATTACACACTTGTAAACATATACGCTCCAGCAAAGCACAAAATAAACCTTTGTTTTACAATACACTAGTTCAAAATTTGAAATATTTATTTAAGAGAGGAAAGATTATTTTAGGAGGAGATTTTAATTATATCACAAGCCCTCTAGATACAACCAACCCAATAGGAGAGGAAAAATAGTAGAAGTAACAACGGGGATAGAAGTGTTACAATACATAACAAATACATATACATTAGTTGACGCATACAGAACACTACATAAAGAAGGAAAAGAAACAACATTTAAGAATAATATTTTCAATACTCAGTCAAGATTAGATAGATTTTACATTCCAAAATCAGACACAATTAATGAAGCAAAACATGTTAAAGAAACATTAAACTTTACAGATCACAAAGGGATAAAAATTACAATCAATACTACAAAGATCAATATCATTAAAAAATCCCCTCATTGGAAATTTAACAATGCACTTTTAGAAAACAACCACTACACAGACATCATTAATAAAATAATTCAGCAATACAGCATACTACCAACTACAAATATAGGCCAACACTGGGTACTTTTAAAATCTACAATTAAACACATCACACAAAATATTGCAACTCGGCTACACAGTCAAATCCGAAAACGAGAAGATGAAATAAAAGTACTAATATCAATAGAAAACTACAACGACCCAACAAATCATGCCATACAAGAATTAGAGGAGGAATTTGAAACAATTCAACAGCATAAATACAATGGGGCCCAAGTTAGAAGTAGATTACCTACAAACTACACAGAAGCACCTACTAAGCAGTTCTTAACAATAGAACAAAACATACAAAAAAGCAGACAGATAAGACAAATAATAGACACAGAAGGAACAACACAAACTGACAACAAAGAGATTGTAGAAACTTTTGAAAAATACTATACACAACTTTTTGCAACTGAACAAACTGATGCAAATATACAGGTTCAGTACACACAAATTACAAAAGCACTGCAGGATGATCAAACAAAGGAAATGAACAAACCATTTACTCTACAGGACATGAACGTGACACTACACAACATGAATAAAAACAAAACACCTGGACCAGATGGACTAACAACAGAGTTTTAAAACTTCTTTTTTACAACACTTGGCCCAATATTAGATGCAACTTTAGAAGAAGCTTACAAAAACATGGAACTACCAAATTCAATGAACACTTCATACATCACACTTCTACCAAAGAAAGACACAGACAAAACACAACTTAAAAATTACAGGCCCATATCATTACTCAACACAGATTATAAAATTCTTACTAAAACATTAGCCAATAAACTAAAACCACATTTAAATACTCTCATTCATGTAAATCAACAATGCAGCATTAAAGGCAGGGACATCAACAACCACAATCATTTAATCAGAGACATTATTCAATATACAAGTGAAAAACAAATTCAAACATGCATATTATCACTAGACCAGGAAAAAGCCTTTGACAGGGTAGACCATGCATACCTTCACAAGATATTACAACACAATAAATTAGGGGAGTATTTTTGTAATTGCGTTAAAATTCTATACAGAACGCTTATCAGCAATCTGATAATAAATAATATAATTTCAAAAAACATTGCAATTAAAAGATCAGTTAGACAAGGGTGTCCTTTATCCCCTTATCTATATATTCTATCCTTTGAACCACTTCTAGAGAAAATCAGAATGGAGAAAAACATTACACGAATAGGCATCCCTGGAGCCAGAGATATTAAAGTGATTGCTTATGCAGATGACACGGTATTTTTCCCCACAAATGATAGGTCAATTCACAAAATAATTTCAATTTTTCAAGATTTTGGAAAAGGTAGTGGGTCCAAGATTAATGTAAACAAATCTGAAATTATGGGGATAGGTAGGTGGCAAGATAGACTAGATTTCCCCTTAGGCATAATTAGGAAGGAGAGTCTTAGAATATATGGGATCTTTTATTCCAATAATCAGACACAGACGAACAATTAAATATGGAGGAATATTGAACAATCAATTAAACAAATTATTGGCAGAAACAAATACACAGCACAGACAATTTTTGGAAGGAGCACAATTATAAAAACATATGTCATCCCCTAAACAATATATACAGGAACAATATGGGAACCCCCACCAAAAATTAACTCACACATAACTAAATACATATTCCAAGGAACAATACACAATATCAAACATACAACACTAATACAATCTAAGCTAAATGGAGGAATAAACTTGCAAGTCATACAAACAAAAATACAAGCACTCAGAATAAAATTTATAGGTTAAGCCATTAAAAAAAAATCAGAAAATACATTCACACATTATTACTCAGGAATCAGAATAGGACATTTAATAACAATTGATAACAGCACTGCACATTACATGGGTAGAAATCAATCACAACTTCATACAGCATGCATCAAATCAATAAAAGGTAATGAAGAAGTATTACACAAAACAACAAAAGAAATATATACACATTTAATAAAAGGACAAGCAACACCTCTGAACAATAGAATTAAATGGACACAAGTTTATGGAATTACAAACACTGAGGAAACTTTTAAAAATACACATATCAAAGAAATACCAAATAAAGAAAAAGAAATAACGTACACACTAATTTACAATACAACACCAGTCTCATCAAGAAATTATAAAGACAGAGGGGCAAGAATAGGCTGTCCACTCTGTAGGTCAGGAGCTGATGAGACTGAACAACATTTATATCTCACATGCAATACAATTTTACAAACTAAAACACACTCCAACAATTCATACAAGCAGGCACATTACACAAGGTAGATATAGACAAAGCAATAACACTAAACATAATACCAGACTCTATAAACAAGAAACAACAAACTATAAGCTTAAAAATACTTTCACAGTACAGAAAACACATATGGCATCACAGACTTAAGGTATTTTCCATAACCACAGTTACACAAACATAACATTAGAACACATGTTTAGACAAACAATTCAAAACATGATATTAAACATAACAGAAGATAATTAAGGTTTTTATGTTTAAGAAATAATATATAATGTACATTTTATTTGTTAAAATCAAATATTTGTATTTTATTTTATTTGTGAATTCATATAAAATATGTCATTTAAAAAAAACTTTAACGAGGGATAATGTGTAAATAAAAAGCTAGGATTCTCTTAAGATTGGTGTATTTTGAGTTAGATGAAAAGGAATTCATGTGCTTAGTGAATTTTCCTTCAAATTTAAATACTTTATAAATTAGTAACTTGATATAAGACAGAAAAAAATAATTAGTTAACCTTGCCTTTGTTGATCACATTTACTAAATACGTAATGATAATTTGATGATTTGTTTAAACACTGAGCTAATTCAACTCTTCATACAGTTGCATGAGACCAATCTTAAACATTTCTTAAAATCACATGTGGAGAAACTTGTAAAATTACACAGATCTAGATAATACATGTTAAAATACCTCAAAGAGCCTAAGTATCTTTTCATCCTACTTTATAACAGAATTATATGATTATAAGCGTTACGCCACCTATGTGTTCAAAGACAAGTTTTCTTTTAACATAAATCCTAACATTGAAATTGTCTTTAAAATAATACACTTAGATTAAAATTTTATTAGGAAAAGAAACTCAATTTTGATGCACGTTCAAAATGATTTATTTGTGGTAGAATTTGCAGCATGTTCTCTAAAAAATAGTATGTATTCATTTTTATAGTTAAAGAATAATTTTATGGCTTGTGTATATTTGTATATATATTTAAAAAAAACACCTAAATTGATACAAATAAATGTATCTAAGATTTTTTTTAAAAAAATATAAAAAAAATTTAAAAAAAAATTAAGTAAAGAAAGAACAAAAAGCGCATTTCATTGTTGTGCAATCATCTTGGCAGCTCACTTTCTTTTTATTATCATTTTTGTTTTTTTCTTTAATATGTGTTTGTCTATTTCTTTTGTTTTTTTTGTGTTTTTTTGGTGTGTGTTTAATTATGCATTTAGTTGTGTCTCATTGCTATCTTATTTAAGCCATTTTCAATTTCGTTGTTCTTTTTTTCTTGCTACTGTTTGTGCACGTTCTTTTCTCATTTTCTTTGCTGTAGCGTTTGCTAAGCCGTGGGTCGGACCTAGCTGTTTTTATTAATGGACTTTGCATTTTCATATAAGAAGCGAAAGGAATACTTTATTTCCGTCAGCGTCGATGCACAAAGTAACAGTGCTGAATTATTTGATATCAATTTGTTTTTGAACAACTTAGATGAGAAGATTAATGAAAGCATGTTTAATTTAAAAGTGTATTAAAATATAATTTATACTTCTTAGAGTTTGAGTTCTAATAATGTGTGCTACTTAAATTTTTCAATGCATGAATATTATAATAATTTATAGAAAGGTAACATTTGATGAACGAAACACATTTTAATATCTTATTCATTTCACTTTTAATAAAACTGTTAAATTTATGTATTTACTTTAAAGATATGCCATTATACATGTTTAATGCACGCTAACCTATCAAAAGTTCCAGTTTCGATGTATGTTATCCAAGTGGCACGCCACTTGAACTCGATCCCTATTAATAGGGATATAATGTCAATAAAAAAGTTGTATTCTCCTACCCAAAAAAAATAAAATAATAACCTTTATTTTATCCGAGTGGCAAGCCACTTGACTTCGATCACTACAATTAGGGAAACAATGTCAATAAATTGCTAGCATTCTTTGAACTTTTGTTAGAAGTAAGATTCAGATCTGAATTGTTGCCATTAAATAATTAATAAAAGTATCTCACAGTGTTGGCAGTGGTAGGTGTGGAGAATAGTGGTTAGAAATAAGCCATCAAACTATAATATCCACAAAATATCAACTTTGTTGTCACTCCAGCCTTTTAACAAAATATAAATTCAAGTAGGGACTTGAGGGAAGTAACCCAACAAATAAATACTCTCTGTCTAAAGGGACGCTACCGCACTAGAGTTGATGCCCTTGACCACGTGACGGACATCAATGTCACGGGAGAGTTATGCGCTCGCCCATTTAGAAAATAACACGTGTTTCCGTTCACTCTACTCAGTTCAGAGCTCCCCTCTCAGAGGAAGCTTACCGGCCTTCACACGTGGACTTAGAGGAGTTTACCAAGAGGCTGTACAGATTGGAGGTCAACGTCTACATATCAGGGGCGTCACGTGACACACACACATATATAATATAATAATAATAAATATTTTGTAGTAAATTATATAATGATATTTCCCCCAAAAGCCCTCAAAATATGTTAGTACTTGTTTCATTTATTATATATAATATACATTGGTTATAGAAAATACTATCAATGTTGTTGTTTCATGTAGGTACATAACCTTGACATTGCTTTACTAACTTATCCTACTTGTAATCCAATAAATTCATTTCTTTTATTTACAATGAAAACATTATATAGAATAAAGTAAATGTATTCAAATTAAAACTTACACATTCTGTTAAAAAGACATCAAGTAGTTTTTCTATGGAGTTAAAGATAAACATCATTTGTTTTTTCTTCACATTATGTATCTTTGACGCTATCACTTTTGATAGGAAATGATATTGACAGTAACCATCCATCCCTTATTCTGTAATGGTTATTATTCTTTGGTGGACAATTTGTTCTCGACTCAACTGATCGTCTCTAACATTTCTTGTCTTTGTAGTCATTTATATGAATAATACCACAGAATGAGGACCGTTCACCGACTATTTTAGCGCTTTTTAGTGACAGAAAGAATACGTGTATGTAGTTGATTGTAACTGACGA